>JASBWU010000030.1:0-147752 GCA_030039245.1 Naganishia vaughanmartiniae | reverse complement strand
ACTTTCTGTCGTGCACCATTCAAAACTTTTGGGAAGGTTTACAAGTAAGCCATTTGAGTGGACGCCTATTTTCTACCTACTTACTGCACTTGTAGAAGAGGACCAGGGGACCAGGTTTGTTACTTGTTGTACAATAGGTAGTCGCAGTATTCACCAGATGAGTCAAAACCCCAATTGCCAGTTCCGCCTTTGCTAGTTGATATCAGAATTGTAGTATTTAGGAAATACGTAGTTATACAATGGCATTCTCTCTTGGCGGAAGCAGTGACACAAGTATGCACAACTTGCACAACTCAACAGCACCTTTGTGTCAGGGATTATGCCTTTGATACGCGCCTTTGGTACAAATTGCGCAAACGCGACTGTGCAATTGCACAGTACCGATGGACTGTGCTATTGCACTGTGCAAACCCAAGCGCATCCTCAGGAGCCCTTAGGGAAGAGCCATTCGCCATGGTCGCGAATGCAGTATATATAGAAGCCTTTTCAGTTTTAATAGTTTTGCCACTATGATTTATATGATTCACGATTGACCTCACCTACTTCACCCAGGCTTTCGTCCTTGGCTATCATATACCATACTAAGTGATCAAGGTAGATTCGCTAGCTATAGTGATCTATCTCATTGCATCTAGTTGTTATAGTTATATTCTACGATACTATAGTCGCATCAGCATAATACTTTTGACTAAACCCACCGAAGATCTAGTTCTGTATTGAAAAGGTATATCATATTCTATATCATACTACCTATATAGATACAACGCAGCTAGCACTCTTACAGTAGTTGTTACGGTCATTCCTTAGCCAATCTGCGGACGGCGAGGTGAGAGGCTGTGAGTAAGCGATTGATGTGCGGGTTGAGGGATTTGGTGGTGAAAAAGAACAGAAAGAGGCGTACTTTGGACGGCGTAGCCGCCATTGTTCGTAACCCCATTAAAAATCGACTTGCAGGTGCCGTCACTCGAGCGGGTAGGCTGCTTTAATGAGGGTAACATTGTACGTAGTACCTCACGGTTTTCCGGCGTCCAGGTCAGCTACGCCGTCGTAACAGCCGCCGAAACAATCGCCAAGGCTTTCCTACTCAACGCTCCTTTACACCTTACATCCCCAACATCGTTTTCGTCATGTACGGCTTGCACGCTGATAACATTATATCTGCAATAACATGTTGTATTGCTTTGAGGTTTCCTTTGTCGCCTGATATGATATTGATCCTTTTTTTTGCTTGCGGCGAGGTTGAAGAGAGTGAAAAAGGGAGTTGGCTGGACAAGGTACTGCGGCCGACGGTGGCTATGAACTATGTGGGGAGGTTGCAGGATTCGTTGGTGCCTTGTTCGATACAGGCCAAGATCCCGGTGACGGCGAGTGTGTGGCCCATGTGGAAATGATGGATGGCTGGGTAGCACAAAGTCGTGTAAAGTCCTGCAGGATATCATAGATGGATAAGCTGATGGCTATCTGATGAGGTCAGAATCGCCATCGAGGGTGCGTAGCGTCGACGCGATGAGGTGATCTCAGTCAGTTCTCGGTCAATTCAAGGTCTTGTCTAGAGTAAGATACCGGATCTTATCCCATGTCTCCCAGCTTCGCATGTGTGCATGGAAGTGCTGCATTTTGCTACAGCAACGCACGGTTAAGATACACATCACATACATTACACCTCTAACGACGCTCAAATCAACTTATCAAGATGCCAAAAGCCGCGACATCTGCGAAGAATGGTAAGACCGCCAAAGTTGTAAGTCTGCTTGTACAATGTTCAGACCTCTTACAGATCATTGATCCTCTCCGTCAACTTTCATTAACGTACTGTAGCTTAGAGGAGCTGCCACTCTCAAAAAAAAAATCAGCTAGCCGAGAAAGGATACGATGACAACGTGTTTCTCGCGGAGTGGACTCATTCTACAAAGTCAAAAAAACTCAGAACGACCATAGTTGCCAAAACCTCCATGATCACTGGTGTACAAGGACAGACCAACAAAGCGCTGCAATTGAAGGAAGGAGCTTCGGAGGATGTTATGCGAGTAATGGTCTGTAATGAACAGATCTACGAAGTTGACGCAGGTAGAGCGACGAACGGCATTGTGTGCGTTGGGGGCGCAGGTAAATGCGGATGTCTCGTGTTATCCGACATTCGTTAGGCTGCAGCAATCCATCTGGATGGACAAAATGGCGGAAAAGCATGTCGACACTACGGAGGCGCAGAAACATCGCGAGCTGGCGCTGCTAGAGTGTCAGGCCGCTAACTTTGAAATGGAGATGGAGATGTTGGAAGACGCTTGCAAAGATGATCCCGCCGCGTAAGTCTTAGAAGTCACGGCATGGAGTTAAGCCACACCCTCTTTGTATGACATTGATGTGACACACTACAGGTTCTACAAGCACTATAAAGGATTGCACGCGTAATCCGCATGGAGATATGTTTCATAAAATGGAGAATACGGTCGAAGTAATGGTTTACGATCATTTTCGGCTAGTTTGGGATTCGCTGGTTCTGCTCGCACAAGTGGCGATATTTGATTTCGATTTGGTTATCCTCGGACAGGGAAACCGTTTGCAGTACTCTGTGTACTAGACGTCATCGTCGGAAGATGATGTGATATTCGATTTCGCCTGATTTGGTTTGAACATAGAGCACTTTCCAAATCTACTATTTGACTCTTCTACGACTCCAGTACCATGCTTGCGATACATATGCTGGATGGCTGGTCGCGTCGGTCATTCGCCCGGTCATTTCCTCCCGCATTACCCTGCCAGCCTCGTCATATATCTCGGGATGCTGTCATAAATGACTTTAGTCAGCATGCAGCCTCACCTGACATCCTGTCATCAGCTGACAGCCGCCTCTTCGGTTCAAGCGGATGTCCGATAACTCCGTCGTCAGCTGACATCAAAAGTGTCAGCCATCACTCATCAATCATTTCGTGATTTGCAATCCGCGCGTCGTTCGAGATTTGTTCCAAAGTGATCGAGGTCGCGGGCGACCCTGATCACTGCCTCTTTCCGTGTAGTATATATAGCGAGCTTTCAGACTCGATTCCCCCTCGTCTTGTAATCCGTTTTGCTCTTCAGAGCAAGATCATATGTCAATACTATAGTCACGTGTTTCCAACTATAGCTTAGTGGTTCGAACCCACTGCTTGTCAGCAGTCTTAGCCTTAGCCCTGTTCCCTCTTGAGGTCATTGTCGCACCCAAGTGTTGAGTCTTAGCTCAACAGCATCTCGTTCCTGACACATCTCCAACCTTGCTCATGCTTCTTTGTATGCCCGTTGCGATAGCCTCTTGGTGCGAAAAACTATGCAAAATATCCCTTGGTGAGCGAAATCCCTCATGTTCCATGACTCGCTGTCATGAACCGACAGAGCGCACTGATCGAACAGTACTCTCGCCGACATAATCAACTCTGGAAGTCAACGGCGGTTGAGCCTCACCCGCTGATCCTCACCCGCTGATCATCACCCGCTGATCATCATCCGCTGCGCACCACCCGCTGCGCACCACCCGTTGATCATCACCCGCTGCGCATCGCCATGGTGCGGCGACGCCCAGCACGGCACAGCACAGCACAGCACAGCACAGCACAGCACAGCACAACACAGTGCATCGACAGCACGCTGTCCCAACAGCCTCCACTTTCGCCATCGATTCTGCTTAGGGCCCTTGGAGACCCTAGGGCTGCCTAGTCGCTCGGATAACTATATAAGGAGAGCTTTTGAATGGTATTTGCCACCCACTTGTATTCGTCCTTGCTCCTTAGAGCAAGATCATATGTCAATGACTTATATTATCTAATCATAATACTAGTCACGTGGTTCGATCCCACATTCGTCATAGTTCTTAGCCTTGCCCTGTCCTGAGGCTGGTGTCTGCCATCAAGCCCTCGCCCATCCCTGACACTCGCCAATACATACACACGAGAAGGCGCGAGGTTGGCAATTCTCGAGCGCAAGTAGACAATGTGGTAGAGAGGCCTGTGACTTGGGTAGAGAGCCTTTCAGTGGAGGAGAGACAATTGTAAGCGCCAGTCGGTTACACAAAAACGTATTGGACGCTGCTTACCGTTACCTGAACTTTCATTTCAAAATAGGGCTGTTGAACACAACCTCGCCTCCGAGATTGTAGGCACCATTCGGGCTCTGTCTACTGCCGATCTCGAAGGTCAGCAATCGTTGCTTGACCGACTTGCCGACGCGGACATTATCATCGAAAGAGGCGATGTCATCATGGTTGCCGACAAGAGGGCCCAGGCAATGGTCCAGGCCACGTATGCTATACCGGCGTTAAGAGTCGGGACTGCTGAGTCTTCGGTCGCGTCACACATGCCGGCCGAGCAAAGTTCCATGAATCACAATCCCGCAATAGAAAAAGCCATGGCGGCTCCCGACGAAGTAATGCTTGACGCACAAAAAAGCCGGCCCGATGCTTCGACCGGTGTTGCAGGCTTCGACGATCTCGACTGGGGCCCGATGACGACTTCGGACCAGACGATTGTTAGGCAGATCCCGAAATCACGACCTAACACCATAAAGCTGCTATGGCCATACGGTCACACATGTTGGGGTGGGACGAGGGGGTCTGAGTCGCTAGACCGACAAAGTTGCAGGCGAGCAGGGAAGCGTTTCGAGTACAGGAGGAGCGAAGGCAACAAAGGAAATCAGACAAGGCAGAAATTTTCAAGGTTGTATGTTAGGCAGGATGCGGATACGACGAAGGGTGTAAGGCACGCAGTCCTCGTATTACTCTGAGTCCAGTATTACTTAGGCACTAACCAGCTCAGTTACTAAGGCTGATGTTAATGAAGAAGTTGTATAGCAAGACTTAGAATAATTACTGAGTGGTTACAGAATAAGGCTGTTACACAAGGCACTAGGGTTCGTGTGATAATGTTATCTACGACTAGCGGTATTGTGTAAGGTGGTTGTGTTAGTGGTGGATGTGTTGATGAGGATAAAAGGCTGAGTACAAAGTTGGTACGAAGCCAGTGGCGCTTCTAGTATCTCTGGTAAAGCGTGTCATAATAAGTCATAGAAGCAAATGTTACAACTGAATCGGACTGCTATATATACACGTTTGGAATGGTGGCGAATCTCAGTTTGCCCTAGGTAGCCCATGAGTCTCTAATGTAGGTGATGGTTTGTGTTGCTTTCTGCATTCGTTGCGATGGCAGTTTAAGCAGTGGCGAGACGGGCAAGGATGTTGGCAGAGCGGGCATAACTGGTATCGCTAGAGGAGCACAAAGCGTTTAGCTAAAGGCGCAATCCTCCTTAGGCAGAGTTCGCAGATTCGGCAAGCGCAGCAAGCGCGCTGGCAAAGTATGCAGCAGAACGGCCTGTAGGATTCCGTGGGGTATGGATGGTGACGTGTATAACGCAGTCAACAGAAAGCTTTGGTAAGCACTGACGGGCTTGAGCACGGTGAGCGGTAGCTCGGCAGTGGTGAGGATTGTGAGTCAGTTTGGCTTCTGTGTCAAATTACAGCATTTCCTGTTCCAGACTACAAGTCAATAGAATTACAAGTTGGGCTAGTCACAAACGAGTTCAGTCACAAGTCGATTCGGTCACGAGGCTATTTAGTTACAAGTCCAGACAACTACTTTTGTACTTGGTTTTGCCTGTTAAGCTACTAGTACAACAGAAGTTTCCATAAGCGTTCCAGACAAGTTCCAACAGATCTTCTTCTTCTTCTCCTTTTACTCGAAGGCCTGCCAGACTCGGAAGAGAGGGGCGATGGCAGCGATAGGTGCGGGAAGGCCGTAGCCAGGAGGACTGCCCATGAGTCGTCAGTCTCCTTACAAAGGGGCTTCCTAGCGATTTAGGATATACACACAATAGAAGTTGTCCACTGAAACTTCCCGATCGTGTACTGCAGTGAACTCGTTTCGTAGACCGTCCTTGCAAGCGATGTGAATAATGCGGCGTCTTGAGTGATGTGAACATGTCATCAATCGGAGGCACTGCATTCGATTAAGGGCCCAAACATGATATACATCTACAACAGTCTTCAGGAGGTAGAGGGCTCTGAGGGTGCGCCTTTCAATTTCCGTCGACGATGTATCTGTGGACGCATCCAGGTTGAAATCGGGGGCCGATAATCTTCGCTGCTAGACGGCCGTGACGGTGTCTCCCAGCTCTCCCGAATCCTGAATCATCCAGGAGCTCGTTTGGCGTTTGGCCCAGACCAGTCGCATCTTGTCAGGTTGTTTCTTGTCAAGCCCTTTCATTTTCGTCCGATCGACGCAATCGACACGTCGACAGGGGTCAGCCCTCAATACTCCTCAATCCCTCAGCCCTCATTCATCGCAACCAGCTGCCCAACCATGGTCGTCATAGCTCGTGTCATGCTGTCTATCCACCGATGATTGCACAATCGCAAAGAAGCAACGTAGCGCAAGGCCAGCTGCATCGAACGCTTCACCTCGCCGCCTGTCCGCTATAAAGCCTTCTCAAATATGGGCATACAATAGGGTTGCTCTACGTTCTGCGAGCTGCTCGAGGTGGAAAAACTCAAACATCCATCATCACGGCCTCCCGCCAAATCTTCCTTCATGCAGTTATCAAGCCACTGCCTCGGCTTATCTCGACCACAACACCACTTCTCCTTCTCATGCCATTACCTCTTCTCTTGACACTGTCGCCGACGTCGCGTCCCTCTGGAAACCTCACTTGGACACCTTATGGCTAGGCTGGCTCAACGACACATCGTCCCTTCTGAGATAGCATCAGTCAGCAAATATGTATCTGTGAACACCACAAGGGCGTGTACGAGTGTACCCCGCTGTCACGTAATACATACCTCCGCCAACGTGAAAACATGAATTGGGCTGATCTTGACTTGATTAGGCGGGTCAGACAGGGAAACTTCCCTGAATGGCTGGCGGGGGGGGGATACGGTCCCTCTAGATGGCACCGCATAGACCTTAGATCTTAGCTGCTCATATGAAGTCAGTATAGTCTTCGCCCCGCGCATTTCTCTGATCTTCATCCCGACAAATGTTCTAGATGCGATACCTCTTCCGGTTCTCACGACTCGCGACCGGCCCGCCTGCCCATCTTCTCGATCGAGCGCTGTTTGCTACGTTACACATCCCGTGCTAGTAATGAATACTTCGACTCTTGTGCGGAAGACATGTAGGCAAGCAGCACAGGTTGGGTACGTTGTGTCTTTTGATATCCTTTATGACATGATATGACATGCACCCCAACGGCGCCCTTGAGCACGCCACGACCAAATAAGCTTTAACAGAAGGATGCCTTGTAGCATAACGGGGAATCATGGGCGGCTCCTGCGGATGACGCACATCAATACCGAATTTCATCAGGCATCAACGCAAACCATTACGGCTTTACAATTCTCGGACATCCTCTTTCCTGCTCCTCCTCCTCCTCCTCCTCCTCCTGCCCCTCCAGCACCGTCGTCTCCCGCGCCTTTTCGATGACCCCGAACCTTTCAAAGGCATAAACGAGATCTTTCAACAAGTTGGTAGGCGCACTGCTGGCGAGGTAGCTGGAGAATTGAAGGCTTTGGTAAGTTATTTATCACGAGGGAAAGAAGTGGAGCTCAGTTGCTTACCTTTCCATGTTATTCAAGGCCATGGACTCATGCAACTTCATGACTCGGTCGAGTGCCTTGTCTTGGATCTCAAAGCGTTTCGTTTCCACTGCATGCCTCAACTTGAACTGATCGATGAGGGCCTTCGCCATCATTCCGCCATCCTAGAAGGTCAAACAGCGAAGTCAGCGAGGAAACCTTGACAGACGGCACTTCCATTTGCTCTACCTACACCTTTCTTCGCTCCACCCTTTTTGGCCGAACGCCCCTGTGGCACATTGGCACTCCCTCTTTCACAGATTCTGCCGGTAAACGTTCAGCCCAAACGACTCACCAAGGGACAGAAGGCAGATACAGAGGGGGAAGAAGACGTCCGAACCAATATCAGCCGTGCCTTCGCGGCCCGGATCGAGACAGAGAACCCAATGTCGTATGTCCAAGCCCCGGATCACCGTCTCCTGGGACTCTGGCTTGGGCAACGCCATGGTCGATCACCTCTTAATCATGAGTGATGACCCAATCATTCCCCATATTTGTCTCCCATGCTTCAGCTTCCTCTTGCTCAGATCGCCGGGGATAATAGTTGACGAGAAGCCCGTTGTCGGGGGCGTCCAGTGCTCCCAAAAATAGCGTACAGACAATTGATTATAGCGATTGGCTTCACTGGGAGATAGCTGTTGGTGACGAGTTGTCGAAAATGGAACGGCACGAGGTGTGGGAAACTATACCACGAATACGTAATCAGCGAGTTCTTCGCGCCAGATGGGTGTTTACCAGAAAAATCGACGGAACGACCGGTCAACCATCAACTTATAAGGCTCGGTAGGTCGCCAAAGGATATAACCAGCTGGAGGGAATAGATTACACCGATGTTTACTGCTCGGTTGCGCACAAAGACAGCGTCCGAGTTTTTCTAGCACTGCTCAATCACCTCGACCTCGATTGCGACCAAGTGGACATCGTCGCCGCTTCTTTGAATGGGGTACTGAAAGAAACGATATTAATTCATGGAAGCACCCGAAGGCAGCAACGTACCTCCTGGTCATATACTCAAACTTCGCAAGTCTCTATACGGTTTGAAGCAATGGCCAAAATGCTTCAAAGAATCTCGCGATAAATGGCTGCGATCCGAAAAATTCGTGCCTTCCAAAGCGGATTCGTGTCTGTACACTTTTAGTTCAGGTTACATTTTCATCTTGCTCAGCGTGCATGTTGACGATCAAATTATCGCGAGTAAACGACCGTTCGGCTCTCAACGCTTTTAAGGCCAGATTAAATGCTAGATTTGAATGCAAGGATTCAGGACCTGTCAATCACTTTCTTGGTGTCAACGTTATTCGGGACCGGAGCAAACGAACCTTGACAATTTCCCAAGAACATTACTTAGAACAACTGCTCAAAAGGTTCAACATGGCAGATTGTCATCCAACCAAAACAACGTTTCCCACAGTGTTCAAACCTCTTCCAGCTACAGATGTAGAGTTCGGGGAAGCCAAGCATCTCGACTATCCGCAAATTGTGGGGTCAGGCATGTATGTCACGACTATTTCGCGTCCTGACCTATCGTTTCCTGCTAATGTCCTGGCTCGATACATCAGTAAATGGTTCATATCACATTACAAGGTAGCCCAACGCTTACTGCGGTATATCAGAGGCACGTCGGATCTATGTCCGACCTACAGCTCCGAAGCGGGTCAGCGCATCATTCTGGGCTATGCCGACGCAGACTGCAGCGGTGATTTTGATACTCGAAGGTCCACTATCGGACATGTCTACGCAACTTTCGGGGGCGTTGTCTCATGGAAAGTCGTCGACAACCGACAGTAGCTTCATCAACCGCAGAGGCTGAAGTAAGGGTTAGGGGTCCACCACTGATGCTGGCAAAGAAGCAGTCTGGTTACGCCGGTTGTTGGAAGATTTGCATTTCCCTCTTCGGGAACCGGTTTGCATACTGAACGACAATGTTGGAGCCGCCGAATTGGCTCATCATCCTGGCAACCATGACAGAACCAAACATATCGATATGCGACACCTGTGGCTTCGCGAACGAGTCAACGCCAAGCATATCTCCGTTTCACATGTTCCTACCGAGAACAACCTTGCCAAAATTTCACCAAGCCGTTACCGATTGTAAAAGCACAGCATTTATATCAGGTCACTGGACTACGCCGGGTACCCATCACCAGTCGACAAGGACACTAGATCGAGAGGGGGTGTCAGAATACTGTAGTGTGCCATGATCATATGACATACCACGTACTCTGGCATCTTTCTAATTCCGTTACAGTGGTCGATACATACGTCAGCAGCATAGCCGACTAGTATTGTCTAGTCCTTACGGTCCTAAACGTCACCTGCTGTGATTCTGTCAGCGATACATCATTCTAGAATATTCCGATCAACCGTCCCATTCAACTGGGCATCTGCGATGCAAAGTATATCGCAACGCAACTTATTTAGCTTCTCTTTTATCTCACTATGAGAAGGCATAGCTATCTGGATTAGCTAAATGGCTAAACGCTTTGATAATACATGATTCTGTGGAGCTAGTAACTGAGAAAACCTTCGAGGTTGAGCGCTTCAATGAAGCATGAAGACTTGAACCTGTAGCGGCGTCATGCTTCAAACGTGGCTGCTTCAGTGAAGCTAATGATCTCGAAGCTAAGCGGAGTTGATGCTTAACATTAGTTGATTTGAGAAGCTAGTAGGCTTGAAGTATCACCTCGGTCCACATAGAAGACGGAGGACGATGAAGTAGTCGAGAACGGAAGATGTCATTATGTACTATAGAGATATACAAACAGCGGTTCTCTACAATACATGACCCTCGCGGAGAAGATAACGTCTTCGGCGTCCAGTACCTTGCAGAAGAACACCTTCTTTTCAAAGCTTGTAGGACATTCGTCGAGTTGGAGTAGGTAGAAGTACCCATTTCTGAGATGTCGGACAATACGGT
Organism: Naganishia vaughanmartiniae; assembly: GCA_030039245.1. NCBI lineage: Eukaryota > Fungi > Basidiomycota > Tremellomycetes > Filobasidiales > Filobasidiaceae > Naganishia > Naganishia vaughanmartiniae. Next base: position 137,244 of record JASBWU010000030.1, on the reverse strand, counting down.
CAATGTCAAATGGCCGAGCGTTCGTCGCTGCCAGCAGTTCCAGAGTACAACTCGAGCGCCGTATACTTGGTCGTCGAGATCTTTGCCAGTGAGGTGCACTTCGGTACCACTAACCATGTCACAATAGCGAAGATGGAAGTCGCGAGACCAGAAAAGTCGTACTGTGCCGTCGGCATCGATCTCGTCACGAACGTGATATGCGGTAGTAGACAGCGAACAAGGTAGGGATGTCGGTTGTCGAGTCGGATGATGATGGGGATGGGTACAATGTCGTCGACTTCAGCGGCTGCGTGAACCTTGTGGAATAACAGGTGCCGATTGGTGGTATCTGATGGAGAAGGCATGCGCTTGGTAATAACGGGGTCATGGCACGAAGACAAAGACGTAGAGGAACTAGGAGTTGCAGCATTCATTGCCTTCTGACTTCGTGGGAGACAGGTAAACGTCAGAGGAGTGGCCCTAAGAGAACGTACGTCGAGAGGCTTTTTGTCGCGGGATAGAGGCCTATCTAACCCAAGTGAGGTAGCTCAGCCGTTGTATGGTGAACTAGCACAAATGATGTGCACTTACTGTCCTAATCAGGCCTTGAATACCTTGAGTGGAAAACTAGGATGCTGATCCCGAGAAGACTTGCACTCAAAGGTAGTTTCATAGTTGTGGGGAAATCAAAGGGTGGATCATAAATGATCATAAATCATGAAGAGCTATTACAAAAAGGACAAATCGCCAGCTATATATATAATATATGTATATATGTATCCGGGATGTATGGCTGTGCTAGGGAAGTGAAACTTGAGGAGCAGTGAAGCTGCGATTGTTGCACTTACTTCACTTCCTGTACTCAGTACAGGTCCAAGGTGTTGTACTGCGGAAAAGAGAGCCATACCAAGGGGGAGATCGCTGGCATATCTCTACACTTTTCCCCTTGGGCTTGTTCGAGAAGTAAAAGCAAAGCCGGAAGGTCGAGAGGTGCTTGTACCTGAGCAGCAGCACGAGATTGTCGACAAGAGGGGGAGTAGGCTAATATCAGCTATCAATATTCATTTCCGACGAAATCACGAGGTGAATGGGACTGCTTTTCCCTACTCGCTCCCTCTGATACTCCTGGATTTCAAAGCTCGAAAACAACCAGCAAAGGCATTTTGCAAAACCGCGAAAGGTACCCGAACCGAAGCTAAAGAACCCAAGAACCCGAGGACAATGGGCTACCCTCGATACGGATGCTGTCTGTGGAAGGTAAGGAGATACGATTACCACCAGTGTATATCATAAACCCAGTAGTGGAAAGGTCGCCCGAGTTTCCCAAGATTCTATGCAGCGATTTCTTCTCTTTGCGCTGCGATACTTTCACCAAGGCACGATGGCAACCTTGAACTCTTCTACAGCAATTACTATCCGACCGGCCAAAGATGAGGAGTACTTGCAGGCTGCGCGTGTACTTTACAATGCTCTGATTCCTAATCCGATGATCAAGCATCTCATCTCGAAAGTCGACCAATCAACTTGGCTCGAATTTGATGCTGGAGAGTTCAAGCAGTCCATCAGCGAAGGGTATTCCTCCGTTCTTGTAGCACGCCAGATTGATACGGGAGAGCTTGTGGGTGCTGCCTGGAGCGAAAGGTTCAACAAAGATCATCCACCCACCTTGCCCAGTCGTCAGTTTCCAAAGGGATGTAACAGAAAAGAGCTCGATCTCCTACTAGATCTCGAGGTCAACTTCAAGGAAGAGTCTCTGGCAATTTACGGCGACTTTGTCTGTGAGTTACAATCGTAATGAAGTTCTCATGAGTCCCATTACATCAACTCACCCTTGACTTTCCTCACAAACCAGATGTCACGGAATTCGGAGTGGCTCCGACCTCTCGGGGGCAAGGCATCGGCAAGCGGATGACCGAGCTCATCATCGACCATGCGAAACGGACTGGACTCACCATCATCATTCTCGTTGCCTCTGGTAAGTCTATCGGACCGCACAATAACACTCGCTACCCGCCGAATCATATCTGACGCATTCATATGAACTTGACCGAATTTCGAGCAGGTGCATCAGGTTTCTACGAGAGACTCGGATTCAAAGTCGTAGGGAAGCCTGTTATGTTGGCTGATGGCACGATCGAAGGGGTAAGCTAGAATGCATGATCTTCCCGATTGATGACGGACTCATGCCTGATACTTTGCCTTATATACAGCCTACGCCGATGGTTCTGGTGCTTTCCAACGAGCCCGAGCGATCTGCCTTGTGAAGCGACGATTCTCATTGAATGCAGGTTGCAAACAGCGTGGAACGAACATATGAGCAAAAGTGTGTTGGATAGGGATGGGAAGTGGGTATCTTTACATTAGTGGTGTGGCGTCGAGGTTGGGTCGTGTATTCTTTCCATTGTCTGGATTGGTGGCTGTTCGTGACTAGACCTTCACCAAGGATAAATGGATTTGCCGTTCTATTGTTATTCTATTGTTATAAGTTGTTGCTATTGTCCTGGCGGACCGGAGCGGAAAGTTTCGATGCGCTCCGCGCATCGTCATCGCGTCATTGTTGTTGTTTTGTTTATTATTTTATGTTCTTTGCGCCAGCGCCGCTTAGGAACGGAAAACTGACGGTTGTACGAGTCCAATGCAATTGAGCTCGGGGCTCTACGACCAGTATCACGTCTTTTATCTCATTTTCTAAATTCCTTCCCTTTCTCTCTTCTTTTCTCTCTTCTCCTTTCTTTTCTTTCTTCTTTCTTCCTTTTGCCCTCTCCTCTTTCCTTCCTTCTTGGCATGTAGTCTATAGCTTTAACTCCTGCGAGGTCCGTTTCCGGCTTAACGTTATTGGGAGTGTTAGAAGACCCAGTTCCGCGACCTAATGGACTGAAGATACAGATTCAAAGCGCGCGTAGCATCGCTCAAGTTAGCTTCCGGTCCCCAAGTGACATCATGGAGACCGTCCTTTCCATGAGACTAGGTAGCTAGAACCTTTTTTCGGGTGGTAATGATGATCAAGTACTCGTTCAACTTCCTATTCCTCAATTCCTTCAGAGACCAAAACAGGATCAGGGTATGAGCATCCCATCCCCAACACCGAGACGAGAAGGGCTCGTGTGGTATTCCTTCAAGTACTCTATGTTGGCGGTCGGATGAATCCGTGTGTTGGCGGGAAGATCTAATTACGCATTGGACGAGACCTTTCTCGTAATTTTTAACGGTCCTGAGTATTTTCCCCTTATTTTTCTGGCACCAGCTACTCGAGAGTTGGCTGTGTGCGAAGCAGTTTGTGATCCAACAGAACTAAATCGCCTACATTAACTTCTCTAGGGCGAGGTTCGTTCTTGTTTGCGGCTGTAGTCTGCTGATCCCTAGCTTTCTGTAGTGATTCAACTGCCTGGTGTTGAAGAGATTCCAGATGCTGAATGAATTCCTCAACTGCGTTGACATTCCTTTCAGGCTCAATTGACAGTGAGTATGGAGATTTGGGATGGACACCCGAGTCGAGCCCAAAAGGAGTTAGATTAGTGGATGGGTGTCGAGAGTTGTTGTAAGCAAATTCAAGCACAGCTAGCTTGTCGTCCGGTCGTGTTTTCGATGGCTGATGGAGCTTCGAGCATCTCCTTCAGCGCTTTCACCATTCGTTCTGTTCGCCCGTCGCTCTGAGGCTAGTTTGCGGAAGAGATGGCCAAACTGATGTTATGTGTTCCCCTTCAAGATCATGACTGATGGGCACAAGAGCTAGCTTGAACTGGCCTATCTTATGTAGAAATAATTCGGTACCATTCTACAACCGATGTCCCAAGGGACCCTTGTGCAAGCTATCATTATATTGCCTATTAGCCCTCTTTCCCGCGCTCGGCGTTTGACGTCCAACTTTTAACGTCTAACGTTCAACGTTTAACGCTTAACGTTTACCGTTTACCGTTTACCGTTTACCGTTGACCGTTGGCCGTTGACCGTTGACCGCTGACCGTTGACCGTCAGCCCTCGCCGAGTGTTTATTGCAGGTTGGTCGGGCGCCCCGATCGGGATCGCACAATATGCAGCACGATGGGGCATAATATCAGGATCTTGTAAACATCCGAGACCTATACACAAGCCAATACTAAGTCAGCTGTGACTACGTCGATGCGTCGTCCTTCTATAGCATCACGATGTCACATATTTCCCTCTACAGTTTGGGTCGATAGCGCTGCAAGTCAAGTTAGTCAGGGGCCATTTCAGCCACCAATCCTTGCCCTCACAGACTTTTTCGGCCAGTATCACAAGAACGGAAAAGCAGATCCAAGCAAGTGCTGGCCTCGCCGTAGGTCCTTCGGCCATACCATATGCTTTTTCTGTAAACACCCTTACCTCTCATACACTGAATTGCGTGTCGAGTTTCAATGCCGGGTCAGCGTATGATCTACTTCTACGGTGCCCATAGTGGCTGTTGATGATAAGCATTGGTCGGTGCCGGACTACGGATATCAGCACCTCGCAATATCCACACATGAATTTGCGAATGAACTTGAAACTGGTTCTGAAACATCTACCATTCTCATCACCGTTTCGCACGATCTTCACATCGTCCTTTGCGGAGTTACTCCAAAGGATCGTACATAGCAAGCACCCCTCGCTTCCACCTTTCAACTTTGCTCCTTCGCCTCCTGCAGGTGAATTGGCCATCACCTGAGCGTCGCATAGGTATAAATCCATTAAAATGAGCGTGTCAATATCTTCTCTTGCTGTGTCATGACCCACACCTCTTTGTCACATTCTCATCCCTGGTATCACCTGTTCCCAAGTGCATAGAACGCTCGATCACACCGCAGACAGACGTCCCATCATACCGAGTCAATCATCTTCATGTCTGTGTCATCTCTCTCCATCTTCGTCGCTTTGGCCATCATTCAACGCGCTCGAGGAGCTCCGGTGCCGGCTCCAGCTGACGCCAGCGTGGGTCCCAGCTCTATAGTCGCGGCTGCTACCGCCATTGCTAGCGATGCGGTGTCTGCGCCAAAACCCGGCTCAGCTGCATCATCTGCCACCAGCGCCAGTACTGCTACGCCCTCCACTACAATATCTGCAGATCCTAGCGTGAGCAAGTTGAACGGCATGTCTACAACTCAGCTTACCATGTATGTCGGTATAGGTAAGTCATTGATCTTATCCGATATATACTTGCGCGACATGAGCTGATGTGCGTCTATCTTCCCGCCTTTCTAGGCCTTGCCGTTATCGTCGTCATCATCGCTGGGTGGTTCTTTTGGAAGCGATACAAATCCAAGAAGGACGATGCTGGCGACGATGACTCTGATGGCGAAGAAGAGGACTCGAAAAGATCAAAGCCTAAAACATCCAAACGCGACGATACCGACGACGATTACGAAGAGAGAAAGCCTTCGTCGAAGAAACGCGAAGTCACTTGCAGAAGGGACACTGAAGAGCAGGACTATCCGCGAGCGACACGACAAGCCCCGAGAGAGGCTATCACCGATAACCAACGATACTCTGTCTATGCCGCTGGCCCGACCGCGAGACACCATGAATCGCTTGTGCCCGGTGAGCCCGGGTACGAGGCGTCTCTGAGACACAACAGAGCAATGGATATCTATCCGATAGAGCCTGTATCTGATCGTGCGCCTCGTCAGGCGTTTGCGTCCACCAAGTCTCAAGAACGCACGTTCCCGCAAAGGAATATAGGAGGAGGAGATTCCAGCGATTATGACAGCTCTGATGACAGTGAGAGTGAGACGGAAGAAGAGATAAAGCGCAGAATCCGTCGGGACGCGAAGAAGAAGTTGAAGAAGTAGATGAATTGGCGCTCAGCTATGGCATACTGAAGTTGTAGCCTACAATGACTTGTCATACGCATTTGTGACATATCCGACGTATACCACCATCCTGAAATATGAACAGTGACTCGTGCTTCCAAGGTTTCATGTACCATACTTAATCCATTAACATCATCCTTCGTTTTAGTGAACATCTTCTCCCGAAGTCCGTTCCATGTCTCGGAATTGCCACTCAGATCCGCCACCGAAGGTATCTCATTATCCATCATAAAGTATAATATACTTTACTCGCCACCCATGATCTATTGATAGCACGACAAAGTCTATTAAGGTCATTTGCCACCTTCTTTGGTACGATAAGATGTCGACCCGCCATCAATACGCGATCGATGCTATTTACAGGCATTCGCCACCAAATTCCCTCAGATGATTACGCCTTGGCAATCACAAGCATCCACGCGCCTCGCGTTTAATGCAAGCGCAACAATTTTGTACTGCCCTAGGTAACGTTGCCACCCAACAAACTCCCCTAAGAGGTAAACGTCTATAAAACCCCTAAGAATTCTTTTGTTAGACTATTAGCATCTAGACAAAAGTAAATTTCCCAACCTGACGGAAACCATATAGAACCTTGGTATCTGGCGTTCATTTCACCCACTGGTCGACAAAGACAAGCGATCCCAAAATATGGGTTGGTGTGATGTGTTGTTCAGGAGTTGGTCATGCTTTCCGCATCCTCTCCCCGATTTGTGACAAGTAGACCGTATCCTGCTTTACATATGTGCGTGAATTTGCATTCGCTTGGAGCGATTATCACCCATGGTTCAACTTGTGAATACTCATGCAAGTTCCTGGGACGTTATTGCCAGGATTGCATCCTAGTAATATTCCTCCCGTAACACTATTGGATCAACGGTCCGATCTGATTGCCTATGTACCTGTTGAACAATTCGTGTAGACTAGCTAGGGTAAAGGGATCACAGTAACAGGTACGATAAGCGCCGTCTGTGGATGATAGTGTTTCGCAATGGCATTGTCGCGGGCAAGTAATCGGTGTACGTAATATACGTATCACAGTAGAAGCCGTTGTGATGGGATCCCAGCACAAGTTAACAGACTGCTCATTAGGTAAGACGGGACTGCTAATACCAAAGGTGGAAGAAAAGGGTAGCTAGTCCTTGAGAAAGTCTTGCACTCAAGGTAGCTTCGGAATTAAGATGTAATCAAAGGATGATTCATAAGTCATAAGAGCTATTACAAAGGGGGGCAAGTGCTAGCTATATATACTTATCCAGAAGATGTGGCCGTCCAAGGGAAGTGAAGTTTCCCAAGGGCAGGTGAAGTAATTGGTTAATGGAGTGAAGTCGCGAAGTGAAGTGCTGAAGTGCTGAAGGTACTGAAGTGAAGTGGCGAACTGAAGTGACGTGTAAGAGTGCTAGTATCAATGTACCAATGTAGATATAGAATATAGAATATAATATACCTTATGATACAGTACAAGATCTTTAGTTGGGTCAAGTCAAAAGTATTATGCTTTTACGATTGTAAGTATAGTAGCTGATGACAGAAGATACTATATGTAATGAGCGAGACCACTAGTTATAGCGAGTCTAACCAAAATACATAGTATGAGATGATAGGCAAGGACGGTTGCTCGGGCTTGGTTGGCAAGGTCAATCGTGAATCTAATAATCATGGTGGCGGAAACTATTACATGGTAAAACGTACCAATATATACCTCTGTCACCACCGTGATCTGTGGCGACTTTCCCAAGGGTCTCCAAGGGGAAATGAGTCAGGTCACATGACTAGGCGACATTCGTGCACACTTGTGCACATCTGTGAATATCTGCGCACATCTATGTATCGCTCAGTCATTGCATTTACAAATCCGTCTTGTGACAACTTGTGCACACCTGTGTAAAAACTCTGTGTAACTATGTGCACATATGTTCTGCAAACAGCAAAAGTATGGATAACACGGGGGGCGTCTTCGGGGAAGCAGGGTGGTACCAATGCAATCGTTCTAGCAGCTCAGTCGCTCATAGGTCAGAGCGAATAGGTCAAGTCATGTAAAGTCCGTTTCAACTGGTGTGCATCTGTATATAATGTCATTGCTTACATAGAAGAGCGATTAGTCTCGCGAGGTCATTGTTCACGCCCTATCTTCGCGCTTTAGCAAACCGCGGCTCCCACCGCCAACACCTGAACCAATAGTCGGAACGTCGGTACTCCATTCATACCGGTCAAAATTTTCACGCCCTGTCGATATGTATCCAGTGAGCATTGCAGACAAGGAGGAAGCGGCATTCAGGGAAGGGGATACTTACTGATCTCTAGTAAGATCTGCTCCCAGCTCCAGCGTCTCGCACCATGCTGCAATACGAGAGGCAATGGGATCGAACCATTTTGTAAACCAACCCCCTCCGTTGTCCTGTTCAATCCTCATTCTGATTACCCTTCTTAACTTGCCAACCCGACCTGATAGAATGGTTATACGATATCGGACGCTTGAGCATGAGCCATACTCACTGTTGTCTTCGCCGCTTAGTATCGCTCCAAAAAAACCCTGCTCATCACGCCCTATCAGAAAACACGTCGTAAGTACCGGCCTTTATCAGTCGTAGAACCGCAACGACACTCACTGATCACTAGGGAGATTTCAGCTCGGACCGGTATTTGAGCAAGCTGCCGCCGGACTGCAGCGAGTGCGAGAGCAGTCTTGCGTCGCCCTCTCAGTGCTTGATCATCCCAGATGGTTTGAATGGACCCGAGGTCGTAGCCTATGTATGAAGAGGATGGTCAGCTCAAGCGACCCAAGCAGAAAGAGAACAAGGGGACCTCACGTTCGTGTCAAGTCTGATGGATTATTTCCCCTGTGGTATCTGGGCATAGTTTCGAGGTGTTCAGATGGCAGAAGCAAAAGAACAAATGAAAACTACTCATCCCCGCCTTGTCGGTAATCCTCTCTCCGACTGGTCTGTGGAGGTCTTTCCCCTTCCATTCCGTAGACGGTCTAGCTGACAAGTGAAAGACGCATAGGCTCGCGAGCTGGAGGAAGCATAGTCAAGATTAATAGCAACCCTGCCCGGGGAGAAAACGGTTGAGTTCACAGCGGGAATGCATGATGGACACGGGTTGTTGGACGTACGGACGATAACGAGACGAGACGGGAAGGGAAGGATCCATTCTATAGGCAGGGAAGGCAGGGAAGGCAGTGTCCGCTTTGTCTGGAAGGAAGTAAGAGGATAGGGTAAGTTACAATAGGCCAGGAAGTGTCCCAGACTCTGGCTCCGACAGCTCACCTGAGCAAGCCCAAAGCGCGTTCGAAAGTAAGTGTGTGGTCAATAAAAGTGCAACGCGTTTCCCGATCAAAGGGTGCAAACCTGAACAACATATCTGATTATCTGTGAACAATGATCTCTGCTCCGACTTATCGTTGCCCAAATCTGATCCCAAGTACCACATTTATACCACAACTATCTACAACTATCAAGGCTAGCTACATATTCGCTGATTCAGACTAAGCCGGTGCCGACAGCAAGTGACCAACCTTCCGCCATTATCCGCAGCAGGTACGTCCTGCTTCCCGCGATGGTTTGCACCTTTCGCTGATTTATAAACCTATGGCTTTACAGAACTTCGCACCCTCCGGGTGAGAAATCCTTCAACTGTCGGTCCAGCAACCACCGAAGACAGTTTTGGCGGTGAACATCAACGAGACGACCGCGCCCCCTTGTGACCTCCTCATATCATACGCCAGCAGCATTTCAAAAAACCGTCTGTTAAACCTGAAAGAATGGCTTCAGGCTGGTCAACCGACGGGGGACTAAACAGGACCGAAACCAAATTATTGACTGAAACTAAATTGGACGAAGGGCGAGCCCCGGTCGAAGTTCTGAATCGTGGGTTGGAAAGATGCTTTGGCTCGAAAGGAGTTGAAGGGCAGACAATATGGATTGAGGGAGATCAAATGAATCTCATCATCGGTGATTTGAGGAAGGCGTACCTTACTGTGAAGTCGTTGAATGTACCGCAAATCAAGTTGTTGGATTGGTGGGTAGACGTTATATTGCAGGAGCTCAAGAGGATGTGAGTGTCACCTTCTTCATCCAGCTTTCCCTATGCTCACTCTTCTGCATCTCAGTCATGAAGGGCCTTCCCTACCAGCAGCCGCCCCGTTGGAGGCTGCAGTCTCGGAGAACTCAACCCTTCGGCCGACAGAAACTCAACAGCGACGTTCCTCCCGGTCCCCTAGTGGAGCACCTTTCGAACGATACTCCTCACCCTCCAGTGATTCCCACCGAAATAGTGGGCAAACCTTCGTTATCGAAAAGTCTGCTTCCACTCAACAACGCTCGACCTGGCCCTAGTTACGGGCGCCATGCAAGGCAAGAACAATCTCCTCGATCACCGTCGATAAGCCCAGCGTCACTGCCAACGGACTGCCCTCGCCATGTTTCACCTGTTTCCGGTCCAATCATCGCTCCTACTTCAGATGCGCTTTCAGTTCCACAGCCGCATTATAAAGGCAAAGCGAACGTGCACCTGGATTCAGAATCCCGTGGGAACAAAGCTGTAGCCACCGACGAGGCAGAATATCTATTCGGCTCTATCACGTCTGAACGGCCGCAGATAGTGTCTGACACAGAGGGCCCAGTTATCAATTCCGACGATGAATTTGGAAAAGGCCACCATAGCGAAAACTTCAAAGCTCAATCCCGCCACTGCCAAGCGCAGAGGTAGTGGTTCGCAAGCGTCTGCGGTGAAGAAGGCCCGAGTCCAGCAACTCGGTGGGACCACACCATACCCGCCGGATTATATTGCTCGTTCCGCCGCGTCGATCCCAGGAACTGCTACTCCCTCTCAGGCCGGCACAGATGCACAGACAGAGATAGACACCCCAACACCAACAAGCAACAAATCCGAGATATGGAAGTTCTTCCTGAACATCCGGCCAACTCACGGCAATAACAACTCAGGGGAATATCGAGGCGGCGGAAAAGTGCTGAAGGGCCAGGGCTCGTCCAATTTTATCAACCATTAACGAATATGTCCGGGCCTCCTAGAGGCTTATCGGAAGGGCTTCCCCGGAATCATCAACCCACCTTCTGACGCTTAAACGACCTTCGAAGCAAAAACCGTTGCTTCTATTCGCCCTTTCCAACAAGACACGTTCCTTGCAGCTGTGATGAAGTGGAACGTCTTCAGTGGCTTACCCTTTACAACTATCCAGAACAAACACCTACTGGAGGCGTTCAAGCTCGCATATCCCGACGCTCGTTCGCAATCCGCGTGCTCCTTGGCTCGAAGGCTTGAGGACACCTACGACATCGTTAATGACAGGGTTTTGGAGGAAATCAAAGCGGCGACCGGATTACGCCTACGCTGAAGAGAATATACCCGCTATCCGAGTCATAGGCTGGCACGCGTTCCACAATCCAGCACTGAAGCAGGAGATAGATGAAGACGATGGGCTACTTGCCGAAGTGAACTGGGGGAACGACGCCGGTGAAGATTTATCTGACGAAGAGGAAGATGCTGATGTACGTTGCAAAGCTCTATTCATTGTTGCCAGCTGAGCTCTGGCTAAGGAATAGGACGATGCGGACTTGGACTCAGGAGAATTCACCTGTCGATAAAGTACACCTGTTGGCTATCTACGTACATGCGAGTCCCCGGCGAAGGGATGAGTCCGAGCGGTTTCGAGCTGAACTGGACCCTGATACTCCACAAGGTATTTTGCCTCTCAAGGACATCAAACTCGATGGAACTCTAGAGAAGCGGTAATAGCACGCGTACTCCGCCTGCGTAAGACGGTTGCGGCCTTTTGCACTCGAGCTCCAGGTACCAAAGGCCCTCGGTTCACCAAGAAGGACTTCGAAGCGCTGCAGGTTATTCAACCCACGCTGAAAATCTTTCTCAATCCCACCTTGGTACACTCTGAAGTTGACGCAAACGCGCATCCCATTATACCCGACCTCGTCGACGCCATTGAAAAACTCGAACGATTACACTCGCACCCATCTGTTTCAGCAGCGCGTCGCCAATCTTCAGGGGCAGCCCTGGACAAACTCAAAAAATACCTCTACAAATACCTCAAAAAACAAGTGGGCCAGTGCCGCCATGTTGGTGAATCCAACGGTGCGGGAGGAAGGTCTGAGGCAGCTTTTGACGACAGAGCGGACAAATGTTTCGAGCGGACTGTCGCGTGGCTGAAGCGCGAACTTGGTGTGTATCACAGGCAGGGACGGGTTGTCTTCGGCAGGGTATCTGAAGACGAGATCGAGGTGGTGAAGAGGACGGCGAGGCCGAACAAGTACGCATCGACAAAATACGAAGCGGGTGGAATAGCATCCGCCTGCGACATGAAGGACCCATGGGCCTATCACAACTCCGATGATCATCGCTTCGCGACGTGTAAAGGAGAACCGATCTTGCAGTACTGGAACAGGATGAGGGGCCACAAGGAGGTCTACTATATATATGATGATGTTAGCCAGAGATGTGCTCGGCCTCGCCTCATCCTCGGCGAGCGTCGAACGGCTGTTCTCGCATGCGGGCCATGTACTGGGGAGAAAACGTGGTTCGCTCTCTGCCAGATTGCTCGCAAAGCAGACGATGCTGCGGATGTGGGACATGCAGTGCAAGAGACTCAAACTTCGAGCAGTACTGACACCTTACTATCAAAATAGGTTTCACCTTTACCTATTCTACTTTCTACTATCGTCAAGTTCGATTCTCGTATCTGCTATCGTTTTGCTACTTGTTGTACAATAGATAGTCACAGTATTCACCAGATGAGTCAAAACCCCAATTGCCAGTTCCGCCTTTGCTAGTTGATATCAGAATTGTAGTATTTAGGAAATACGTAGTTATACAATGGCATTCTCTCTTGGCGGAAGCAGTGACACAAGTATGCACAACTTGCACAACTCAACAGCACCTTTGTGTCAGGGATTATGCCTTTGATACGCGCCTTTGGTACAAATTGCGCAAACGCGACTGTGCAATTGCACAGTACCGATGGACTGTGCTATTGCACTGTGCAAACCCAAGCGCATCCTCAGGAGCCCTTAGGGAAGAGCCATTCGCCATGGTCGCGAATGCAGTATATATATGTAAGGCACGCAGTCTTCGTATTACTCTGAGTCCAGTAATACTTAGGCACTAACCAGCTCAGTTACTAAGGCTGATGTTAATGAAGAAGTTGTATAGCAAGACTTAGAATAATTACTGAGTGGTTACAGAATAAGGCTGTTACACAAGGCACTAGGGTTCGTGTGATAATGTTATCTACGACTAGCGGTATTGTGTAAGGTGGTTGTGTTAGTGGTGGATGTGTTGATGAGGATAAAAGGCTGAGTACAAAGTTGGTACGAAGCCAGTGGCGCTTCTAGTATCTCTGGTAAAGCGTGTCATAATAAGTCATAGAAGCAAATGTTACAACTGAATCGGACTGCTATATATACACGTTTGGAATGGTGGCGAATCTCAGTTTGCCCTAGGTAGCCCATGAGTCTCTAATGTAGGTGATGGTTTGTGTTGCTTTCTGCATCCGTTGCGATGGCAGTTTAAGCAGTGGCGAGACGGGCAAGGATGTTGGCAGAGCGGGCATAACTGGTATCGCTAGAGGAGCACAAAGCGTTTAGCTAAAGGCGCAATCCTCTTTAGGCAGAGTTCGCAGATTCGGCAAGCGCAGCAAGCGCGCTGGCAAAGTATGCAGCAGAACGGCCTGTAGGATTCCGTGGGGTATGGATGGTGACGTGTATAACGCAGTCAACAGAAAGCTTTGGTAAGCACTGACGGGCTTGAGCACGGTGAGCGGTAGCTCGGCAGTGGTGAGGATTGTGAGTCAGTTTGGCTTCTGTGTCAAATTACAGCATTTCCTGTTCCAGACTACAAGTCAATAGAATTACAAGTTGGGCTAGTCACAAACGAGTTCAGTCACAAGTCGATTCGGTCACGAGGCTATTTAGTTACAAGTCCAGACAACTACTTTTGTACTTGGTTTTGCCTGTTAAGCTACTAGTACAACAGAAGTTTCCATAAGCGTTCCAGACAAGTTCCAACAGATCTTCTTCTTCTTCTCCTTTTACTCGAAGGCCTGCCAGACTCGGAAGAGAGGGGCGATGGCAGCGATAGGTGCGGGAAGGCCGTAGCCAGGAGGACTGCCCATGAGTCGTCAGTCTTCTTACAGCTTCATTCAATTTTAGATCTGTTTCATCAGTTGGATTGTGGACTCGCGGTTGCTATGGATATGCCGGACTTCAAAGAAGACGAGTTGAGTTGCGGATCAAAGGACGTGTCAGTAAGCATGATGTCAGCGTATGATGTTACTGTCTCCTCCCTTGCTATCACACCACTGTCCCGTTGCTTATACGTTCCGCCGTTCCTGTATCATCACACCACTGTCTTATCCTTTACAATCTCCTCGCGTCTCGAACACGCCACTGGATATCGTTTGCAGGCTGCTGGCGAGTATTCCGAGGGTCGAGGCGACTGTACGTATAGCGGAGCCGTTCTTACGATGCTCCTCCCTCAGCTTATCAATAACTGGGATGATATCGGTCCGTATTGACGACGTCTCCTGCAAAACCGATTGTCGCAAGTCCCTGAAATCGTTCCCCAACGAACCTCTCATCGCATCAATCGCATCCGCTAACTTCGGCATTGCCTGTTGTAGGACAACCTCCCGGGGATTTACGGCTTCTACAACGGAGGCTCGAACACGTTCCGCGAGCGAAGTAAAGAGAGTCGCTTGGAAAACATCGTGCTTCAAGAGCAGGTGGCTCGGATGCGTTTGTTGAAGAAGCGCGCAGTCCTGCAAGAGGACGCGCGGGAGTCGGGTGAGAAGGGTAAGAAACCCACGAGCTGCGAGACTTCGTGTCTTTGCCGCTTCCAACTTGATGAGCCTGCGGAAATGCGTTGGAAGTTAGTGCTCCGTAAGTCCCATCCGTACCAGCCATACTATCTATCGCATCCCCTTCACGTACCAAAGCTGAGCAAGCGGAAAGACCATGTCTTCCAATTCCTTCGGTGGGTCCAGATCCCTCGAGAGCCAGAACGCACCAGGCTGGACGTTGAAACCGGCCAGCACTCTCATCGTCTCTCTTGGAAGGGTTGTAAGGTAGTACTGGGTCACGATGACATGTCCCATCTCCCTGCGCTTCTAATGTCGGATTCTCCCACTCCTTTCAGGTCTGCCATTCTCGCCGCCGAACCTTGGAATATATGCGTCACCGATCTCGGCTCAGAGTCCATGCCGGAATTCTGTAGGACGGTTTTGACCGCCTCATAGTGGGCATCGAATGTCATAGGCAGCTCTGCGTCTTTCCCGGGAAAAATGCCAGAGATGGTACTACTCCTCAGGATCATCGACCTGGGGAAATGCGGCTTGTCGCTTCCCGAACGTGTCGCCGCTAATGTGAAATCTGTCATATCATGCCAAATCGTCGTATGGAGAATGTAAGTAGAAACAATAGATCGAGATGCTGATAAGCGTCTCACCTATAGAAAAGCCACATTCCCAAGGCGCCCATTGGACAGCACCTCCAGTCCTTGTTACGCATTGCGCCCATATACTGTGTCCGTCCCCCTTGATTCGTTTTGCCATTGAGAAGAAGGATAACCATTACGTCACACAAACTCGGTCCCTCTTGTTTCGTCCAGAGACAGGAACTGAAGATCTGGAAGCTGGATACCTCTAGTATTCTCTCCCCTGAGGAGACCAAAGTCAGAGAGCGCAGACATAGTGCGATCCCGGAGGCTTTGAGGCGAGTTACGGTCAAACCCGTCGTTCAGAATGTTGACAAATTGCTTGTCCAAGCCGTACCCGTCCAGGAAAGTACCTTTGGCCAACTACATCAGCTCAGCCTTTTCTGTCTACTAGTTGGTTTCTCATGTCGCACCTTGGGCTCTGTCGTTGAAGTGACTTTTCTTTAAGTCGGCATTCTTTCGCTTCAAGGTCTGACCGAGCGCTTGAACCTCCGTGTGCGCTCGTGGACTGACCATCACAGTCTGGGTCGTACTTCCTTGCGCCTTTTGAAGATCGCACGATGCGCACAAATATCTTTCCATCGTTTTCCATCCCACCTCTTTCCCGCCTGTCATATCGTCGGCTGGAGAACCCTCTCTTACCGCCTTCTTTCCCTTGCCCCGAGAGCGATGCTGCCTTCCTTTCACTTGCTCACTAAGAAAGACCGCAACTCTAGATCCTGTAATCAATGTTCTAATTGTGTGTAAGGAATAATTAGCTACGGTCCACCGGTCCTTTCAAGGGCTAATGCTCTCCCTCAATCGAGAAAGCAAGCAAAGAAAAAATATCTCATCATTTACCTGTGCATTTCCTCCATGTTCCGCTTCACCTCATCTACCTGGTCCGCTGGTCGAGAGGTGGCTTTCCATCTCTCTCCACTGCTCTCTTCAAACACCAATCCCTGTATGTTTTCTGAGGACCCTTGTAGGAGTTAGTAGTCGCTTTGGGCCGTGATTTCTCATTGTCGTCCCGAATAGCGTTCAATGCCGCCTGATCGTCTGCTGAAACCTCGATCTGCTGCATCGCCATGTTGGAGGTGATGGACTGTGTAGCCCTCCTAAGCTGACTTGTCATTGTTCACGTCTTGTGTCGAACTATTGGCTGGGAAGAGGCTGCTATGATATAGATCTGTGACAAGTGAAGTACATATCTCCTATGGTCGTCTTTGTCTTGAACCAATTTTACCCTGCACGGCTCAGTCACATAAGGAGGCGGCTAAAGCACACCAGAAAAAAGGCATCCGGCCGGAAAAAGATGGCCGGCAAAAGGTAAAGGGGGGTCGCGTCCTAAAGCCCCGCTCTGGATAGACCAGCCGGGCTCGCGTCCGGACGCCTAGGTACAGGTGATAATATAGTTATTTACTACCTATATAGATACAACGCAGCCAGCACTCTTACATGCAGGGCTTTTTGACAACGGAGGATATGCGATTCCGGGTAGATTGAGAGGTTTGATAATGAGCACGTATAGATGGATAATGGAGAGATGTATCATTGTATGGTCATGAACGTATTTCATGTCATGTTGTGAGTAGTTTGAATGAACGACTAGTCACTGACAGATTAGTCAGTCAATGGGTGAATAGTCTTGCCCAGAAACTAGTCACCGGACTAACGACCTCTGTGACTAGTCGCGACTAATCGGCGAGGAGGTGGTTAATCGCTGTGGTTGACTGACTATCAATTAGTTAGTCGTAATCGCCCAGTGGCTACCGGCTGACTACTGACTTTGCATTTTTCGAAACACTGACTAAAAATAGTCGCGACTAACCAATCGTGCCGAGTACTAGTTTGGTTTATATAGGCGATTCAGACATGCGGAAGACTTTACAGAGAAGCCTGCTTGCGGTCTTCTTGGTATGCTGTGTACATGAGTTGAGGCATTCAGAGTATTCAAACCATTCAGACTATTTAGACTGCTCAAACCTAGGCAAAAGTAGCCTTTCTGTCCTTTGTGCGTCCTTCCTAAAGCGCGGATCCTTTACACCGGAAACGTCGCCAAATTATCGAACTTTATTTGCGCATCTCTGCACTCAGCTCTACCAGTACATTAGCTTCAGCTCTGCACTTTATCGATATTGAGCTAATCGTGCTGAACCTAATAGGAAGCCAATCACCCAGTGCATGCTGTCTGCACATCAACCTTACCTCCCTCTCATATTTCCTACGTAGCAACCGAAAATGCCGTCTTTCATGACATATACGGTTCTGAATTCGAATTAAGCAGCAGCTCAAACGCAATTCCGAAATGTCGACTTTTCTGCCTTCGTGGACCGTCCCTTCCCCTGTCGGTAAACCGATAGACCAACCTACCGAGTGCTGCTGTTTGTTGTCTGTGAGTACTGTCTCTCTCATTCTGCTCCCCATATCGTGAATTCCTTGAATTCTAGTTGTTTGCTCTCATAGCGAGTTTCGAGCTAGAGCGGGAGGAGAACCGCAAGGCATTCAATTTTCAAAGCTTATTGCATGGAACAAGGGTGAGGACGGAAGGTATATTCTCAGTCTACAATAGAAGCCGACTCAAACATGCTCTGCTATGGAATGCGCAGGACAAGATTCCTCATCGCATCAATCCCGACAGCACCAAACAGTACAAGATACTGCGTGAGTTTCGGTTTCCCCTCTTCTTAAAGTCCGCATTCTGGTATACCGAGAGCCTTCTTCGTTGGAGAGAAAAGTGCTCGGCCGGAATTGCTGTTAGGTTGGTTGGCAGCAGGTAGGGAGGTCTTGCGTAATAATAATAGCACCCGGTACGTAGCACTACCTTCTGGAATCGTACTAACGCCAACTAAACATCTGCTGCGAAATAGCGCACTTCTGCGATCAGAAACAACGAATTCCTTCCGACCCTGCGTACCTGACACTTACAGCTCAAGTCCGATTTCGCATTGAGGCCCTTCATCATCAAGAAACGAGGTGAGGGGGTTGCAGGCCGGAGTTGGGAGACTGCGTGGAAGAGAGGTTTGCGGAAGCGGTTCAACGTAAGTCGACATACTTGTGTCACATCTTTTGGTGGGGTCCTTTGATGTTTCCCGATGCTTCGATAGTGACTCGTCAGGGCTTGGTTGCAAATAGGACGACTACATAATATTCATCATCTTTCGCGGGACGCTGCTTTCTCCTGCCTGTCCCTCCTCATTTCTGTCCAACTGCGTACGATGCGACGCTTTCTAGTGATGAACATGGCCGAGCAGAAGATGGTCAGGAACAAGCCTGATATCGCTGAAGATGGCGTGACACGGTGCAGCAGATTCGTATTATTCTGCAGACTGTCAAGTTTGCTAAGTCTTCGCAGTGTCATTCTCGTGAGTTCTTTGCGGAGGGAGATTCTGTGCTGGCATTTCTGTAGTCACCCTATCCTTGGTCGCCGTTACAATAAGTAAATGCAGCGTCGAATGAATAAGAAGAATGCATCAGCTCATAAGGTCGACTTCCTGCTGTGAATTTGGTATGGCGAGACTGGCTATGGAAGAACAATTGTAAACTAAGCAAATGCGCATGCATCAAAGATATGGGTATCATCTACAAAACAAAGGTCATCCAACATCAACCCCGTAACCTAGACAAGACTACCCCTCGCGAGCTTGGCCGCCGCCGTACGGACGCTCTCCTCCCAGTACTCCCTCTCCAACAGACTCAATTCCCAGAAACTGGTGGCGAAGGCATTCACCAGTTGAGGATCCTCGATATCAGGTCGGTAGATACCGTCAGCGGTACGGTCATCTGTCGACAAGAATGCCTCCAGTTTTGCCTCCTTTGCGATCAGCTGTTTGACAAAGTCGATTGATTTCAAGGCGGTGGCGGTAGGTAGATGGATGGAACATTCAAGTAGACGCTTAGCGAACGCTGCCGCTCTCCATGGTGGGGAGTTCGACGTATGCGAATGACGAGAGAAGAAGATGAGTTGGAGACACCGGAATAATAGGTCGGAGGTCGATGCCAGCTGAACAGTTACTTTCTTCGGTCGTCCTGCAGCGTTGACCGCTGGGGCTGGCGCGGCCTTTCCTTGTCTATTACGTGGCGCATCTTCGATATTGGTGTCGAGAGATAACGGGATGAGAAGGTTGTACAGATGCACAACGAAGTCGTTCAGATCGAGATTGAGCGCTTCACCTGTGAGGACATATTAAAGTTGATCAGTACTTGTCGCATCTCAGGATAAAGACCGTACAACGCACCCTGCCCAGACAATAGCTCGAACGCTGTAACGATACCCAGCATCCGCAGTCGCACCTCGTACCCACGTCCCACAGCATCCGGTCGATTCAGTTCTTCGTCCTCGTCCTCTTCAACTTCGCCACGAATGATGCGCTTCAGCACAAGCAGTAGATCACGGAAGAATTCAATGTTGACGAGGTGGGCAAACTTTGCGATACCCTCCATGGCGGCGGGCAGCATGGGAGATCTCTTGGGCTGTTTGAGAATCGAAAAGTAGAGTACGAAGAGGTTCTTCAGGGTTTCCGTTTGCTGAAAAAAGTGGCAAGAGCGTGAGTGACGATTATGCGAACCCTACGACTTGCTACTTACGATCTTGGATCGCTCCTCGATATCAACTTCTGCCTCGGCTTCCTCCATTTCCTTCTCAACTTCCTTCTTCTCCTGCTCTGCCTTCTTCCTGTTCTTGTTCATCCACTTTTTCCTGATGTCGCTCTTGACTTTTTGTTGTTCACGATCATCTCGGTCCCGGAATTTGCTCTTGTGCTTCAGGTTGGTTTTCCCCTTGGCGTCCAGGCCTAGTTCGGTACGCAAACGCAGGTGGAGTAGACAGCTGAGGACGTTGGGGTTGACCTTGTAGTGGCGCTCCTTGATCATTCGTGCGAGAAGTCGCAGCAGGACAGAACTGGTGGTTGCGGTGTTGTCGTTACGGAAAACGGTGATGATCGTTTGCAAGCACATTTCGGCGTCCTAGCATGGAGTCATTTTAGCATCAGTCCTCGGCCGACGGACGACGGGGCAGCATTTACTCACCTCGTCCCACGACCTCCTACTTAGTCTCGCGACTACGATACCCATAATGTTCTCCGCAAAGTTGAAATGCGTCGCTGAAGTCAGCAAGTCGCAGAGACACCGCATACTAACGCTTGCAAGCGGTGATTTGCCTGTCATCGAAATGGATGTCAACACCTACACCGCAACACTACCTGCGAGTCTTACACTTACGCTTGATTTCCGTCTCGAGTGTCTTGAGGTATAGTCGATAGTTTTTGATCAACCCCTTTTCACCCTCTCGCATCCTCCTGACGTCCTCTCGCACTTTCTCGGCTTCCTCCAGGGCCGTCAATTCACGGATCCTGTAGCCTATCATACCGCAAGCGTCAGTAAATACACACATCGCCGAAGACAAGGTCAAAGAGCACCGTCATACCTGGTATCAAATCCTTGTACACCGCCAACTGCGAAATCAAAGCCAACGCTCGAATAGATGCTGGCACCGGTACCACGGATTGCTCTTCATCGTGCAGCCTGACTTTATCAAGTGAGAATGTCGAGAGACGGGTGAGAAGCGGTAGCTACGAGGGTGTAGGCGTGTCAGCTACAATATTGGATAGTTCAGACAATGAAGGGCAGCTCACGTTATCTATCAACTCTCCACCCGCCATAACCTCGGCACCGGTCCTCGCAATTTGCTCTTTTGCCAAATCCAACCTCCTTCGCGCCCTCTCCTTGTCCTTTGGCTTTGATCCACCCGTCGTATCGCCATCATCAAAGCTCTCAGACAAGATATCAGCGATACCCATCCTTCCGAAACGTCCTTTGGTACGGGACATGACTTCCCTCTCCTCCTCTGCTTGCATCTCCCCTTCATCCTCGCTTTCAGAGTACACAGTCTCCTCGTCATCCTGCTGCTGCTGTTTCTTGAGTTTCGGATCAACAGGCACCTCAATCTTGGTAGTTCCTGCGACTTGTTGGATTTCTCCTCCGGGTAACTTGATGGGCAGATGACCGACTTCGGCCGTCGCGTCTTGTTTCGCTTGTGCTGTCGTAGCTTTCACTGATCGTCGTTTGGCGGCTGCTTCATAGGATGCTTCGAGGTTGTCTTGGTCCGTTCCCCGGGTTTTGCGTTTACGAAGGTTGACTTGCTCGTCCTCGTCTTCATCATCGTCATCGTCCTCCTCGTCGTCGTCACTACCCGCGGAATCATCCAACAAACTTTCATCATCACTACCACCATCACCCCCTGACAAGTCCTCATCATCCATCTCTGAGTCCCAATCCGACACATCCTCATCGTCAAGATCAGACTCCAGCTCGATCTCCTTGGCTTTACGCTTCTTCGGGAGCGGGTTTTGCGATTTCTGCAGGGCGTGGATTCGGTCGGTTTCCTTCTTCGAGCTGCAGAGGTGAAAGCACGTTAGTGGAGGGTGGAGGAAGGGAAAAGTGCTGCGATTGATACTTACCGACTCAGCGTCTTGGCGTCCAAACCGACCAAGAACGACAAATCCTGCGTTCCCTGCTTTTGAACCGGCGCTTTGGCCTGTTGTTCCTCCTCCTCCTCTTCCTCGTCACTCTCCCCACCGCCCATCATATCATCCATATCAATCGCATCCTCCTCCTCCTCTTCCTCTTCTTCCTCTTCATCTACCGCCTCTTCACCAGCATCGCCAGCAACCTTTGCCTTTCCATTCGTCTTCAAGAACGCGGATTGCGGCACAGGAATAAACTTCTGATCACGCAGTTTGAGCTTCTTTGGTTGTTTTGCTGCCGCATTAGGACCGGCTGATAGTGATGATGATGTCCTGGATTTCTTTTGCGGTGGCTACGACGAGGAGAAGAACAGATGAGTGATTGCCTCACCTTAACATGGTAGTAGATGTGGCCACTTACCGCTGCACCTGCAATAGGAGCCTTGCGCGTCTTGTTGGATCCTTTAGTATTCTTCATGACCAGCCTAGTATCGTCTTTCTGAATAGGGAGACGTGTTCAACAACGGTGAAATACGAAACAAGACCATTTCAAACTTGAACACGTCGCAAACAGTCTACTCAACTTTTTCTGAAACAGCGATCGTGGGGTTTTTGGATCCGCGCTCCAGCCAAAAGTCAACCGCCGTTGTCTGCTAGCTGCTACAGTACCTTGTCTGCTTGTCTGCCTGCCCTGCCGCTCACAGACGTTGACCATGCTGCCTCCCCTTTCAACACACAGTATCCACTAGGATGATATTCTGCCCATTCCCTTGGTAAATATGATTGGACAAAGGCACGTTGGAACGCTATCTTGCCATGTTCATACGGGATTATCGTGTGTACATTATGTCTTGTAATCGGATTGACGTTTCCATATACGCTCGGTCGCCCGCTTGCCGGGTACCGTTTTCACCTTCACAGTGTACCATGCATTCCCAAAAGACTGTCCATCGTCCGTTCAACACACTTTGCTCGTCCTACCTTCCACTCCTCACTCATCCCATCCTCCTCAACAAGCCTTCTCTCTCTCTCTCGACGGGCAGCCTAGTGAGGCGGCACTTCCGGGATGCTCAACCAGAACGCGATCTGTTTCGCTCGAATCGAATCGGGCTTCAGTTCCGTGCCAGGTCCCTGGAAAGTCAGTTGTTGCGGGTTGGACAGGTCGTACTTTGGCCACTGGGTGTAATCGGACGGGACACAGGCGTTCGGGTCGCCGGCGACGATGACTGTGAGTACCAGATGCAGCGCGGGGGGCGTCAGTAAGAAGAATGGCAGGATTTGTGGAAAAGGACGTACATGAGCTGTAGTACGCGTTCATGATCTTGGCAATGGGCGCAGGAGAGACTCGACTGAGGTAAGCCAGTTCGCTGGCGTGGTTGACACCGATGGGAGATTGGGCTATCAGCAGTCGCGAGAGCAAGGTCAGCACGGAGTTCCGTTCAGGAGAGAGCAAGAGCAAGACATACGAGTGGCGGTGTAGTTGAAGTGGTACTTCCACACAGTCACATCGCCCTGGGCTAGCGACTGGGCATTCTCCTTGACGGTCGAAATATACGCGTAATCACCGTATGCAGCGGAAATTCGACGGTACTGCGGGCTCTGAGGCGAGTTGGCGTAAGGCGATGTCGAGTCCGTCACAGGATCCGGGTAGAGCGCCTCAATCGTATCCAACACCGTCGAGTTGGCCAATGGGAACAAGGACTGGAACACGCTGCGGAATTGAGCAGTGGTGTTTAGGTTCATGGGGACAAAGACGGATCCTTCGTCCGTGTTGAAGCCGGTGAGGACGGGGACCTTGTTGAACGAGCCGTCTCGCCACGATTGGGTGGGGGACTGCTTGACGTACTTGCCGTCGACGACTGGCTGGAAGGGCCATCGGATGGCGGGGCTGCTGTACTTGCCGTACATGGTGGCGCTGGAAGAGCGGTCAAGTCAATAACTTGGTCGTATGATATAACGTTGGCAAGACGCAACTTACCTGGCATTTCGAATAGTCTCGGCATCAACGTTTCGCAAACACTTGAACGTCTTCTTCTCGTCATCGCCGACATTGCAGTTGGTCCTGTTCAAGAACTCTTGCATCTGGCATTCGTACAGCGGGTACGTCCAGTTGGGCCACGCTCGAGCGGTCGGACCTCCAGAGTCCATGATGACTTGGTTGAAGGGGGGTTTAAAGTCGGGTTCCGAGCCGATGTGTTGCAAGTGAGCGCCGACAGCATGGGCGCCTGCAGATTCACCAAAGAGCTGGTGAACAGAAAAAGGTTAGTGAGTCCGTCCTCTTGAATGCCCAGCACATCAACTCACGGTCACTCGGTTCGGGTCACCTCCGAACAGCTGGATGTATTCCTGAACCCATTTGTACGCCTGCAGCTGATCCTCCAAGCCGAGATTCAGCAAGCCTGCCCGGTACGACAGCGACGAAGGCAACGATCCGAATGCGCCCAACCGGTAGTTGATGGAAACACCGATAAAGTCTTGAGGCGCATTGCCGACCATGGAGGGAACGTTGAGGCCACGGCCACCACCTGTGTTGAAGGAGCCTCCGGGTGTCCAAATTACGACAGGCAGTGCCTTACCACCGTAGCTGCTTTGTGGCTTGAAAATCGACAACGTCAAACAGTCCTCGCCTTGAGGAACAGGCGGGTTCGGAATCGGCTGCGAGCAAACGTTTCCATAGCCCGTATTGTTAAGAAGCATGGGTTTACCATTCTTGGGCGCAACGGGCAACTCGTATCGAAGTTTGCCAACGGGTGGTTCAGCGTACGGGATCGAGTAGTAGGCGAGGAGTGGTTTCTCGAGCGCTATTCCGGAAGAGTTTTTAAAGTCGGTGACAGGTTGGACCGATACATGGTATGGAAGGTCGACCTTGTAGGCTGTGACGCCGGTCTGTGAGAGCACACAGGTTGCAACGAGGAGGAGGGTTTGGGTCAACATGCTTGCGGTTGAAGCGTGGTGAACCCGCACTAACAGGAATTAACGAAGAGCTCGTGCTTTATGTAGTAAAACTACGCCAGGTCGCTGTAATGATTTGATTGCAGCCAGGACACGGGTTCCCAAGATGATCTCCAAGGGCCAAGGATGGTTCGGCAGCTGGTTCGGTAGATGGAACGGTGCCTCATCCGGCTCCTCCGCGAAAAGGTGGATGGAATGGATGGACTACGCGGGATTGAATCGATTACTAGCTGCTACAGTATGAGGGCGGTACCTAGGGCGGCGATTTGTGGGACGGGTAGCGGGGCCACGGAGGCAGACTGGAGCTCCCTTCGGGGGTTTGTGCTGTACCTCTTCCACTTCCACTAATGTCCGAGAGGCCAGAAGATATCCAGCCTCGTGATCTAGGTGCTAGTCTGTGCTAGGTGGTCGTCTTCTTAGCTGTCTCCATGGAGCTTTTCATTGAGTCGTTTGCAACGAGCTGGGAAAAGACCGCTTGAAACGCAGGCTTGGCATATCGACTTGGAAGTACACTGATGATCGGCTCGCACGTTAGTCGCACGTTCACACCAGCTTTGATTTGTCGTTTCGAGGGTGGGCCGTTGTCATTTGTCGTCGGACAGCTTGTTGCACGGAGGCGAGCGACAAAGGCTCTGGCGCAACGAAACAGCCACGAATATGCACAATTCAATCCGACCAAAACTGCTATCAACAATCCGCACCAAATCAGCAGCTCCTACGACTTGCCTACGTCGATCCGGCATCGCATCGAATGAAACCCTCCGCTGTACAGACATGTTTTGCAGTCTTCCTCGAGTAGCGCCGGACAATTAGCTATGTGAAGTCCATCCGGTGGCTTTGGTCGATGGTCCCCGCTGAGGTGAGTAGCCAGAACAGCTGCCAGAATAGCTTCCAAAGCCGCTTGCAACACGTGACATGGAATGTTGAACATGTAGCGACCGCGTCTCGAATACAGTATGTGGTCCCTAGAGCTGTCCCTAGCTTTGTCTCTTTGCTGACCGAGCTGCTCATTCTCCCTTCCTGATTCAGCCTTCTCCCGGTATACTATTCCTTACCTGCCGTCCACCACTCATCACTCAATATGCAGTACATCGGCGACCCGCTCCAGACAACTTCTCGCAGACTCCGCAAACGACGACTAGATGCGGTGGACGACGGGTCACTCTGCCCATTGAATAGTAGACTGCGTCAGGCCGTGACAATTTCGTGACATCTGGGTGCACGGTGGAACGACTAAGCGTCCCAGGATGCCGTAGGATCAGGGGAGCTGCTGGTCACATAGCAAGCCTTCCTGGATGAGGCGCAGCCTGCCCAAAGTGGAAGGTTGCCGCTCTGCAACTTTGTCGCCATCAGTTTGGAGCAGCTCTGAGAGCTGGCCTCGCTCAGTCCGTGCGTATGACACTCTTGGTCATCTCACATGCCAGAAACGCGAGTGTGCCAGCTTCTGACTTTGCGTTTGTTGGATCGCTAGTACGCATTCGAGTTGTCTGACCTGCCTGACCACGGTAGTAGGCTGATCAAAGTTACTGCGTCTGCGTCGCTTGCGTGCGCTTCGCTAGGAATTGACTGTGTCGCACTCTGCCCATGTTACTGCTCCGGTATCCATGAAAGTGTTGACACTCGCCATCGCCCAGTATATCGGCTTTCCTTCCTGTGCAACAAAATAGCAGGCATGGGGTATCCGAGTGGGCTGCGTCGACGGAACGCGATGTGTTTGATGGGACCCGAGCGTTAAGTTCGGTGACAAGCTGGTGGCAGTGTTTGTCTCCTGTAGCTGAGATGCGTTGGTGCTTTCTTCCTTTCTCCTGCTCGTGCATAGGCTGGTGATATTGCTTGACCTCTTTGTCAAACACGGTGCCAGGCAGGTCGTTCAACGAAGGTTTGTATATTCCGTCGGCGTCGAATCCTTCCGCCATCTACTGTTGTGCTGGATTGTATCACTGGTGTTGAAGTCGGGGAGGACGAGAAGCTCTGAATCGACCGGATGACAGGGGTCGTGGGCATCAGGTACAACCCATGGTTTCGGGTATCGTTACTTCGTTCGGTCTGTTATCCGGCATGGCATGCCTTCCTACATCCGAAAGTGAAGCGCTCCATATCGACCTGAATGAAATCGTCGCGCACCTTTACTCAACCCCCGACACTCATCCCCCGATATCCCTCGACACAGGTATCCAGACGTCCGCTACGCGATCGTCCAGGACGTGGCGCCTGCCCAGCGGTCAACGTTGCAGGACGACCAACGAAAGTAACTGTTCAGCTAGCATCGACTGCTGACCTATCATTCCGGTGTCCCTCACTCATCTTGTTTTCACTCCCATTCGCATATATCGAACTCGCCACTGAGGACAGCCGCAGCATCCGCTGAAGGTCTACTCGAACGTTTAATTACATTTACCTACGGCAACCGCGACTGTACCACTGATGGCATATATCGACCTGATATCAAATATCCCCAACAGGTGAGTGCGTGTGCTACCAGTCTCGTGGAAATGAAGTTGCTGGAGAGGGAGTACCGGGAGAAGAGCGTTCGTGCGGCCGCAGCGAAGCTGGCGAGGGGTAGTTTTGTATTTTGTACAGGTTCGGCGGGTATTGAATGTGATGAACTTTTGTCTTGTCGATACACATGTGTTTGTTCTTGTACACTCGTTCTCTCCTTTGCCGCGCGACCACTATACCAATTTCATCATAGCCAACGTACGTTCGTGAGGACGCTGCGACCTTTATGGATGCTTTCTTCTCCTCGATCGCAACGTGATATTCTCTTCATGCGTTCATTGTAACGGGGACCAGGGACATGGCAACTGCAGAAAGATATGTTAGCATCAAATCTGTCATCGTACAGGACAAAAGTACACAGGAAACTCACCAAAATAGCGCACTTCATCGATCTCGCAAGCTTGACGGTCTAGGAAAAGATAGGAAATTCAGCTTCAAGATGTTTCTCGTCCGGGAACACATCGACAACTCACCTGCTGCACCGTGTCACTCCATCCTCCGACATTCCATGCTTGTTCCCTCGTCATTTTCCGCTCCGCCATGTTCGGGTACTATTGCAGCTCATGCGGATTAGACCGCCGTAAATCGTTCAATGAGGGGGAAAAGACTGACCTGCCAGAGATGATGGACTTCGTGTAGTTGCCCTACTTGAGCGAACCATGCGCCGGCGGGTTGCTATCGAGATATCGGGCCACGTCAGAAAGGCGCAGGGATACAAAATGATGAAACGGCAACTTACCACAAATCGCTTCCTCGCCTCAAGTCCCCTCTTCCACGCAGTCTCCCACTCCAACAACGTTCCAGGAACCAGTTCATAGCTCCGCATCTCAAAAACTCCGCCTTGCTTGTGTGGTGGAGAAGACGGCCAGAAGGCGAATTCGGACATGAGTTGCGAGTGTCGAGAGTGCAAGGTCGGGAGGATTTCTTGGTTCAGGATCGCTGGAAGGCTCTGTTTCGAAGCAGATGTTTAGTGCGCGCTGGTGCGATGAGATACGGAGTGTTGCCTACCGGGTGCTCCATCCACTTTGCAAGACTGGAATCATACCCTGCATAATTCTCGTACTCCAAGATGTGTACTATTTGTCAGAGAAGAGCACGTGAGCTACGTTGCACTATGTATGCGGGGGTCAAGATATTTACCGAAGTTGTCGACATCGCCGATAAGGGTCTGTGTAGGTCGATCAGACACGTCAAGTACTGTCATTTTCCGACAAAGGAGCGCAATGAGACGTACCTGCCAGCTACCGGTCAACTTGACTTTCAGCGAAGGATCACTCGCCAGTCCAGTAAAATACTTTTCCCTACAAATCCGTAAAGCGTCGTCAGTATATCATAGCCAAATCACAACAAGTGGTTGACCGAAACTCACGCAGCTTTCTTGTACTGCTCGATACTATCGGGCTTGACACGATGAACGATCTTCTCGTGCACGTACTGATATACGCAGCAATCTATCAGCACCAGCGAAGGGCAGAGACTGGTGGATCCACACTAACCTTGTTCCTTCCAATAAGCTTCGAATGCTGAATGACCTGGGTTTCACCTTCCGCCCTAGCCCGGGGATCACCGTGAAGCAACGACTACAAACGCAAAAGTGCCTTCAACATCAGAGCAAGACGCCAAAGGAGAGACGCGTAGGACTCACAGACAGCAAAGACGAGCCCTTTGCCGGTTGCTCCGTCAATCTTCTAATGGACGAGGAGAATGGCCGGATAAAGGCGGGAGCGGAGACTTGGCGGGAGCACGTTCGAGCAGCTTCTCGGCACGAGTTCAGGACGGTACGTTTCATTGAGGACGCCATTGTTGCTGTACGAGAAAGCAAGAAAGCAACTATACGCAGTGAGTAAACTGGATAGATCAGGATAGAAGAAGACCCTCTGATGATGCCATGCCATATGCCATGGTGCAATCGGAAGTCGGGGCTCACTCGGACCGCGGAGATACGGCCCCGCAAAAAGGCAAAAAGGCCCCCGGCTCATCAAAACAAGCGCGTGCGCTTTTGCCTGCACCATGCCGGCGACGTGTTGAGAACCGCAGAGCGAGCAAGCTGCAAGCTGGTTGTGGTGTTCGCTGTGATCACAGTAAAAATTGTTAGAGCAAGCGGGTTGAAGCCTCGGCTAACATCTGCGACTTTTTGAACGAGCCCTACAGAGTACAGCCCTATTAAGTCGTCTGACGGTTACAACGGTGATTAGGCGAAGTTCCTGTACGTTGACCTCGTGTTTCTCCGTTCTCTGCCATCACTCTAGGTTTTTGCTGATGTGATGTTCCGTATCGTAGTTCCCAGAAGGTGGCGAACACGACAATGAAGCTACCAACACTATAGCTGGAGCTATCCATCTTCCTGGAACCTTCACCTCTCTACCACCGCCTTCGACGAGCTTACGAAAGACTTCGATGCCTTCAAGACTATCCCATTCAACTCCATCATGGTTTCCGCTCCTCCTGAGCCTGTTCCTACTTTGAGTATCATCATACTGTGCAGGACTGCCAATAATCCATGAGAATCTAAATGTTCAACCAAGTCGGACACGACGAGGCCACTCACACTCCTGACCGCGTCGTCAATGAGAGCCAGTCGACTGGGGCTCGGACGACCGGCAAGCGTTCTTTCAGACACCTGCATTTACAGACTGGTACGCTCGGATCAGCAAGTCACTGCTGATTTACGTCCCTGTTAAGAGCCAAGTTACTTTCTCTAAGCTGACAGATACTCGTTCCTTACGGTACGAGTATCCCAAGTCAAAGCTTGCCGATATTTTATACTTGTCTACTTTAACCTTCTGATGGCTCGGAGCTACACAGTTTGTCATGTAATACTCACCTGTCTTAGCGACTATAGCCAGTTGTTGATACTTGTATTTGATGGCGTAAGGGTCGCGGGTCCCTGTTCTTCAAAACTGAAAGTATAGCATCAGATCTTGATCCAATGTTGCGTGTTTCATATTCCATCGAAGTTACAAGTAGTAGCTCTAAAGCTTCCTTTATATAGTTGTCCAGCTAGTGGCAAACCCTCAGATGCTGACTCTCAGCTGCTGAGGATCACCTGTTGATGATCAGCTGCTGAGGATCACCCGTTGATGATCAGCGGGTGATGACCATCGGATGGTGATCACCGGGTGAGGACCAGCTATTGGTGCACAGCTACTGGTGTCCGTTCCGTAGCTGAGGCGCTAGTGCCGAAGATCACCTGTTGAGAGTCAACAGCTATGGGGCTTCTCGCTAAGTTGTGTGAAAGTAGCATTCGTAATTGAATATGGCGTGTATAGATGGAATCGTACTAGAGCAGTAGTTGTATGGTACAAGTAAGAGTGATTTCTCTACAGTCCCGCTGTTCCCTATTTTGCCACGTTCCTCTGTTATACAACCCTGAACCTATCGCTGCAGACCTTCGACGCTATCTATGTCGAGCAATGCCGGGTCTCCCTTCTCGATCCAAGCTGTCAATCTTTTCTGTCTGAATAAGTTCACCACTATCCAGCATGGACCGGACTCTGACTGTGACCTGGTCACATTTGACAGTGACTACTGACTTCGTAATTCAGACTAGCAGTCTTTCACCCTTACTCCAAATTATCAGCACTTTGATGAACATGAGAAAGCAATCGCGGTCATACGAACATGAGAAAGCAATCGCGGTCATACGAGGCACCTCACGCAGTCAGTTCTACCGACCTCAACGACGTCTCTGTGCTCAGCCCCTTGGCCCTATGGCAGTGGTATTGACGATGGCTACTCCTCTGATGATAAAGCGGTCAATCACTTGCAGCTCTCCGACCACCCTCAACATTACCTCTACAAGGGTCTTCTTTGGTACGTAAATTTTCCTGTCATACCACACATCACATCACTCAGTCAGATTACAAATAGGTCTCCGCATCAAAGCAGGAAGTACTATATGACGGGCGAGCATGAAGTAATTCAGGGCTTTTTTTCTGATGCGGATACTTAACCCCCAGGAATAGGTATATATATAGTAGCCACTTTCAGTTGTATTCTAAATTAGTTTCATTCACATTAAGTTACCCTTTGATTCATGTTTATTCACAAAGCTGCCTTCGGTGCAAGACTTTCTCAGAATTAGCCACCCTTCCGTCTTTCACATTTAGGTATACAAGTATCGCCTTACATGATAAGCTATTCAATAATCTAGTGCTACTTCCCATATACAACGGCGTTAATCTCGGGTGTCTTCCTGGATAGGTCTTTCGCCCGGGACAGCACATATCGAAAAGGTTCAGAAGTCGTTTATATACGTTTGCAGGTTGGGGCCAGTTAGCCAATACGACACCAAAATGATATTACTGCTTTCAAACAACAACATAGGCCAGTCACACCGTGATTGGTTCTACTAGTCTTACTGACTGTGAAGCCAAAGAACGGAGCTTTGCGTTGGAATAGCTACATATAATAGATGGTCGATCCATGACTTCGGCTTCCACCGTCATCAGATCTTGCCGAGATTTCGATGAAGATGGAAATAGAGAACAGGGTTAAATGAAAGGAAGAGCATTCCTGCTCGAGAGTAAAGGGCTTTTTGGTGAAGGGAATAGTTCGTTTAGCATTCACCTATAAATTGGCACGCTCAAGAAGGGACATCCCCACGTGGGGGTATTTGCAATTCTATTCCAGGCACAAATTCAAAGTTGACTTTACCATACATGTCGCTCTTCGCAAAGGATGAAAGCCGTGTTACCAGCAAAGAGGCGCAAATCCCTTCAGCTGAAGGCCTAATCGTGCAGCTTCCTGCAATTGATCAGCGACCGCACAAGTACTTGCGGCTCGAGAATGGTCTCGAAGTAATTCTGATACAGGACGATGCCTGCAACGTGTCCGCAGTCAGCATGGATGTTGGAGTGGGACATATGTCAGACCCAGACAATTTGCCAGGATGTGCACACCTATGGTAATATTTGAACAAACCAGCCCTGCGTCTTCAAAAGCTCACTGCGATCACTCCTTCATCTTCTTTTTTTTCTAGCGAGCATTTACTCCTCCTCGGGAGTAAGGCCCACCCAGAAGAGAACGGGTTTGATCGCTTTCTTAGCGAAAACGGGGGATGCTCAAATGCATATACTGGACCATGCAATACCAAAGTGAGCGATCATTTTACCATGGTTGTTGTGGCGATAGTTCGACAATCGCTAATTGTAGCCTTACCTCCTAGTTCTACTTCGATGTGTCTTCAGCAGCTTTCAAAAGTGCTCTGGATCAATTCGCCGGCTTCTTTAGCGAGCCAAACTTCACTGCCTCCCGCATTGAGCACGAAGCTGAAGCCATCCAATCAGAGTTTGAAAGCGAAGTGGAATCGGATCTTACTAGAACGGACCAGGTGCTACGTTACATTTCGAGTCACGACCATCCATTTCACAAGTTTGGAGCAGGAAACAAATCCAGCTTGTGGGACATGCCCCTCGAAGAAGGAAGAGACCCTTTGGCCGAGCTAATAGCCTGGTGGAAGAAGACGTACTGCGCCCAGGGAATGAAGCTTGTGATTCTCGATAAGCGAAGTCTCTCCTGTTTGGAGAGCTGGGTCAGACAAAGATTTGAGTCTGTCCCTGCACGCGATTCCCTGGGAAATGAAGTGGCAAACAGCAACCCGAAACCACTCAGGTTCGACGTGGCTGGGGTAAGCCATCGATCAGAACATGCTCAAAGTGCCATTTTGACATTGACACATTTATGACTTTAGAAGTTCATCTTCATTTCGACTCTAGAAGATGCATATAAGCTCAATATCACTTTTCCTGTTGAAGATCAAAGCCCGCTCTTGAGGACCAAGGTAAGAGATTTTCCATGCGATGTATCGTCGGCCGTCCTAGAATACTGATCGAACCGATATGCGTTCAAGCCTGGGCATGACCTTCTGCATCTCCTGGGACACGAATGCTCTGGATCCATTTTGTCATACCTGAGGCTGCGGGGTTGGGCATCGTCGCTAGTAGCCGGGTTTCACGGCGGCTATGTCGGATTTGATTTGTTGGAGATTTCGATAGGGCTGACAAGGGAAGGCTTTGGTGAGTGGTATGCAGACTTGGTCCTGGCCTGTCGCTGACGGATACGTAGAGCACTACGACGATGTGTCACTTGTGGTATTTGAGTACATCTCAATGCTGCAACAGACCCCGATCCCTGAAGCGCTTGTCCGAGAATTTCAGACACTTGCGCTGCACCAGTTTATATTCTCAGAGAGGACAGATGAGGTGTCTTACGTCATGGATCTTTCAAGTCGGTTGCATCTTCCCATCCCGCGTGAGAAGCTCGTCTCTTCCAAATGGCTTGTGGAGGGGGTCGACACTCAAGCGTTCACAGATCTTGCAAATTCGTTGACTTTCGACAGTTGCATCGCCGCAGTTCTCGGTCGAGACGCAGCTGTGACTACGGGATTCAAAGTTCGGGAAGAACCGGTATTTCAAACAGAATTCAGCGTGATTGAAGATTCGGAACGGTTTACGATGCAGGTTCGTCTGTCCTTATCCACAGGCACGAATGTCCTCGAGTTCATGACCGCCGCTTTCTCCCAGCTGCAGTCGCCTACGCTGAGAATAGAGCTGCGGCTGCCACCTTATGATAACTACATTCCGACAGATCTGCACAATTATGCTTTCAAGAAGCGAATCTCAGCGGTTGGTGGTCGAATTTCATACTGACTTGACACTCGCTGAGTATGATGCAATCAACAGCTACCGCCATCCGTGTATCCTAGTGTTATAAGCCACACCATCACATCGAAACTATGGTATAAAGAGGATCTTTCATTTGGACTGCCTTTCGCGAATGTTTTCGTCAAGATCGATACGTAAGTCCCCATTCAACTCATCCTCTCACTCTGACTCTTTGCACTAAATCTGGTAGAGACAGTCCCTACCTTAATTTGACTCCCAAACATGCTGCGATGGCTCGTGCACTTTGCGACCTGCTCGAGGAGTCGGTTGCGGAGGAAATCTATGCAGCTGAGGTAGCTGGTATTCGCTTTTCTATCGACTTTGACGTCAATCTCGAGGCAATCGTGATAGAAATTGATGGCTACACCGAAAAGATTGCCTTGTTTGTCACACGTCTGCTATCAATAATGAAAACTGTCATAATCAACCCGGTTAAACTAGAACGGGTCAAAATACAGGTACTTACTTCCGCGTGAAACCTGCTTCATTGCACTCCCTAATCTCATGCGTAATAACAACCGTTGCAGCAGGATTGGTCAAATTTCGAGCTGCAAGAGCCTTTCGAGTTATCGGACTACTACATGGATTTCATTCATCAAGAGAAGCTGTGGACCCCAGCCCAAAAGTTAGAAACCTTCCTAGGTGAAGTCCTTGATTGTGATATGGTCTGAATTCTTCTAAATCTTCACGTCTGGTGGAATGAAGACTTGAGCACCCAGGACTTGCAAGATTTTGCCACTGTCGTATTCACCGGGAGCTTTGTGGAATCTCTGCTCTACGGAGATTTGGACGACGAGGTGAGAACTATATTATTAATGTACTATGAGAAAACTTACGGACTCGGTTTCTGGTTTCATGATCAGGCGACAAGGGAGATTCACAGTACTTTTGAAAATACCTTCAGTTCTTCGTCCCTACCAGATCCGAAACTACGTTGCAAAACGACTTTGGGATTGCCTGCCGGTCAGAAGTGCCTTATGAACCTGTGGATTCCGCCGGCTGACATTCTGTCTCCTCACAGGTTGTGATATAGTATGGAAGATGAATTTGCCAGGTGGACATAGGCTGAGCTCCTCTTGTGCATACTATTGCGAAGTCGGCAGCTCGACTTGCGCACAAACTCGGGCACACTTGCAGGTCCTAGCCAAAACTATGGAAGCACCTGCATACGAATTTCTAAGAACAAAGGAGCACCTAGGTTACCGAGTGGATTGTCGTTTGAAGACGGTCGGTCTCGCCACAGGTGTTGAAATTATGATACAGAGTGCCCTTTCCACCGATTACCTAGAAGGGCGCATTTTAGCGTTTCTGGATCACTTCAAGGGCGTACTCGAAACTTTGGAAGGGGATGTCTACGAACAGATACGAGTAGGCTTGATTGGTTCGAAGTCATTCAAGCCCAACAATGTGTTCGAAGCAGGGAGTAGGCTATGGTCTGCAATCTCAACCGGAAGTTGTGATTTTTCAAAGGGTAGGTTTATTCGTTGAACCCAAGCGAGAACTGCGCCCGTCGCATTAACTCTTACCAATCCTCAGACATTATTGAGGCAGAAGCTCTCGAAAAAACGTCGAAAAAGGATATATTGGAATTGTTTATGACTAGAATTCACCCGTCCGCGGCACATCGGAAGAAGTTTTCAATTCATTTGGTAGCCTCAAATCATGGCCAGGAAGAACATCCCAGCTGTCGGCCTGGCTCGTCCGACATCAATTACAGTTCTGATTTTATTTCTATCAGCGCTGCTGAGGATAGTAAGGAACTGTTAGAACAATTGGAAGCTGACGAATTGGGTCAGGACCGGCCATCGGTTGCAGATCAACATCCAGCTGTTGAGCTGGGTATTTCAAGTCAGATTCTTATCAGTGATATTATCGCATTCAAAGCGAGCTTGAGAGCCGTGAGCTGAGCATGTAACATGTATGCTCCCGACATGATGGAACGTCGCCCGAATCCCAATGATTAGCACGCTCTGAGTTGTACACACTTCCACTATCTTCCGTTTATCGCATGTTCAGGTCATACTTCGCGCATTTGCTGAAGGCAAGGACTGCTCAATATTTGATTGTATTGAGCGCTATTTAGCTATGCAGCTAGTTATGCTTTCTGACAAAATGTTTGCGAAGAAAGATTCTCTATTGCGGCCAACGCTTTATACAAGCTCCTTCGAAGGGACCGCAAGTGTTATAAACACTGTCAGACAACTTTGGACGGGTCGGAAATCCCACTTACCACCGCGCCTGTACTGGCTCATCCTGGTTATGAAACTTCCTTTTACAAACGGATGCGTCTACCTCGGAATAGGAGGCATACTGGGACGATTAGACGGTGCAGCAAGGGGACATCCCGCTCCCATTCCTCTCTCTGTCTCGCGAAAACAGAGATGAACTGTGCAATCATCGAGTCAGAATGCCTTGCTCTCGTTTGGCGGATGCCCAACTCTTTTGTTATCTGTACGGCGCGAGGTTCATTGTAGAAACCGATCACTCAGCGCTTCAGTGGCTGTTTGACTTGGACGGTAGCAAACTACGATTCATTCGATGGTCGCTCGATCTTCAATCCTGTAAAGGCTGTAAAGGTCTCATGTAAATCGAGTACCGAGAATATAGAAATTCGACACGTTCTTTGTAGTAGACCTAATAATCTGACGATAACATAACATGACCTTGTCGATCACTGCTAAATCAATCGATTCCCCGCGTATGTTCGTCCATCCGTCTGTGACCAAGGTGAAATGGTGGGGACCGGTTCGTCTGACTTTGTTCATCCAGAGCGTGTCATCCGTGCGGTCTTTCAACTTCGAACAAGCAGCATCCAGGTACTCGTTCGCGAGCTTTCTTCTCTTTGGTGGAGTGTATCCGGGTCGCAGCCTTGCGCACATTTTGACAAAGCTTGGATGCTTTATGGCGTTGAACGGAGTACCGGAACTGTACACGAAGTCGGCGATTGCAAGGTTGCAGCGTTCAGCCTCTTGCGCACTCGTGCGAACGACGGGTAGTGAAGATCGGGATCGTGCGCTCGTCCCTCCGGATAAGAGGGCCAATTGACTGCCTTGGGCCGATAGCATGGCTGAGCTGCCGCTGCTCGCTTAGAAAGAGCTGGGTATCGGATCGTCCTGCTCATCCTCCGTTGTCTCGAGCAGTTGGCAGTGGCTGGTCTCTCCTTTAATTAGCTTTCTCTTGCCCTTGCCAGTCCGCTTGTTCGCCTCCTCCATGGACCATGACTGCATACGTCGCCTTATCCGCCTTCTTTTGCTCGTACGTCTTCAGCATCGCGGAGAACCGGGACTTCACATTCTGCGGACACCCTTTGCACTTGTTGACGACGTGCTTCATCATTCGCTCGATGTTGTCGTTGGTTTGAATTTCAGAGCAGTGTAGGCACAGGTTTCGCTTGAGGTTTTGATCGAGATACTGTCCATGGATTGCATGCTTGGCCAGGGGCATGATCTACAGTTAGGAACAGTCAGCGTCTACGGGCAAAACTGATGACCACCGGTACATACGAGATCAGACTGAAAGACGGCAATCACCTCTCGTCTTGGTGCGGCTGGAATCGGGACTTAGCGAAGATCGTTGCACTAAAAGGGACTCAAAGTCAGGGCTCCTTACACTTTCCGCTTGCAAAGATGGACTCACAGTGCACACAATGGAAGGCTGGCGGGTGGGTGCGTCTATGAGAAACGTCTTGTTAAAGTACACAGCGCTGTAGATTAGAGGATGTCAAGCGGTCAGCATTGAAGGGTCTCTCATGACCCCGAGCTGTACTTACCACTTGTCGGAGTTGAAGGCGTTTGCGCTATTGACTTGGGTCGAGAGTGCTGGAGAGATCAGGACATATCGGGACATCCTTGGAGGGGAGAGAGGCAACCGTTTATATAGATGAGGGGGTAGATTGCGAACAATGTCGGAGGAGGAATGCAGTGAGGTGTTGCGCAGAATGAAATCGAACAATGCGGAGAAGAAGCACCTTCAATTGCTGGGTTTTATTGTCAAGTCGCTCAATGAAATGTGGGGTACTGCTGATACGAACAATAGCAAGGTTGCATGCAATCTGCCACCCCTGAAACGCGTCGACCAAACCAATTACCTAAGCTGAATTTAGGTATTTTCCTCCCGGGAAAACCCCTATTTGCGGGCGACCTCTGAAATTTCCGATTTTTACACTGTTGACCACAGTAAAATACGTAAAATACGTAAAATTGGAAACTCCAACCCTACTTGTGGCTCTCGACAGTTTTGCATCCGCGCGATCTTATGTGGACACTCCGGGACATACTGCTTTCTTAAGTTGGTTGAGAGAAATCCTGAGCGTTTGTCCCTAGAATTTGTCACATGATACAGTATTCATATTACCATTACTTGTCACTCTGATATGGAACATTTCCTACCTTCAAAAAACAGTCATGCTGAACCTACTCGGCAATGGATTCCTGCTCCGAGTCCAACATCCTATCCTCCTGCAACGACCTACAACGCGCTACAACATGGCGAATTTCATGGTCAGCACCGTACGGAAGCACGTCAGGAAGCACTCGACAACACGGCTGGACCCAGCAAAATACAAGGCAGGAGCAACGGGAAGGGCAAGGGCAAGGAACCGGGGAAGAGCAAGGTCAAGCCGATGAAAAAGGTGCATCAGTGTACGTTTGAAGGTTGCGACAAGACTTTTATCACGCCGGCGCATGTCAGGCGGCATCTTCGTACTCGTGAGTCGTCCGGCCTTTGCCACCTTATTCATTCGCCTCATCCGAACGTTGTGCCGTCTAGATACCGGATTACAACCCTACCAATGCGAATTCTGCGAGAAACGATTCGCACGGAGCGACGTCCGAAATCGGCATATGCAACTTTCGCATCGTGAGCTGTATGATGCTTGGCTATCAACACAGTCATCCGATCGACGACGTCAAGGCTCAAAGTCGGCTGGTCAGGAGAGAGATAGCGCGGAAGGTGCAGAGGATGATGGAGATGACGATATTGGTGAGGGAGGGGCTGAGTCTGAGGAATGTGGAGCTTCAGATGCACGACATCGATCTG
This sequence comes from Naganishia vaughanmartiniae, assembly GCA_030039245.1. NCBI lineage: Eukaryota > Fungi > Basidiomycota > Tremellomycetes > Filobasidiales > Filobasidiaceae > Naganishia > Naganishia vaughanmartiniae. The sequence continues at coordinate 98,403 of JASBWU010000030.1, read as the reverse complement.
CAAATACGTTTGAATTTGCGGATTCAGCCTACTTGATGGACGTTGATCCTGTTCAGGATCCGTTGCATGATGTGGCCACGACTACCGATATCCATGGCGTTAGCAACCGTCACGCGGCGTTACACTCCACCCACTTCCAGTACGATCAGGTCGATCCAGAGCTCTCGCGTCGCAATTCAAGACCGCAGGATCATCCATATACACACACGAATCAGTCAGGCAACTACCACGTCCATGATCATGATGACTTTCGCCAACAGTCGGCATCAAATACCCGGCCTCCTCCCGCCATGAGCAATACCGGTCTACCATTGAACCTCCCCCAAGACGACGAACATCTCGCCGGCCCTTCAAACACTCATCGACAGAAACAGCATCTCGAACCGATTGAAAGGAACGGTCGAGCTCCAGTATCGCAACTTTATCGACACGCAATATCAGCACAACAGCATCCACAACATCGTCCAGATTCCCGCAACGAAGTTCTCCTCTCTTCGGCTAATGGGCCACAAATCGACAACTCGTATCGCGTGGTTTCCGAAACACAGGGAACCATGGTCGGTGCTCGTGATAACGAGGAAATGCTCAGTCGGTTGGATATACTGCTTGCCGCCGCAGCACAGCCGGAACAGAGAAGTGCGAACAAGCACGAAGCCGGAGTGGAACACACTGGCAGAGCGCAAGCCTGGAACGCGGAAGTACCGAACAATGCGGGCGGAGTCGTTTTGGGAGCGATGAACGACTCCTCTTTGACGTCGGGTCTTCATCGTAAGTTGGCAGGCAGTGACAGATTAGCAGTCCTCTAATCTCTCTGTGCGAAATAGATCAGAACAATGGTATACATGCTGGCGTTTCAATTGACGCCAACGACACGCGCCTTAGGGGAAATATGGACCATGCCACTGGCGTTCCGATCCTCTCGTTTCCACAAAACAACCCAAATAGTGCAATCACTCCGGAAGCGTTCATCGCCTCTACCATGAGTTTAAATCCCGGTACTGTTCCTTCCGTCATCTCTGGAGCCTCGCCTTTCGACCTATCTGACATCGACTTGGACATGGGACTTTATCATGATGTCTTTGGCTGGGGACTTGGCGCCGCTGATTGGCAGCAACTGGCGGTAACAGGTCAGGGAGCCGGTGATGCAGGCGCGTGGACGTATGATATGTTGGACCTCTCCATTCTGAACATTCCGACTGAGGTAGTAGCAAAGGCCAGCAACAGTTTAGAGACCACGGCCGGCACATTTGCAGATGGCACGAACAACGAATTTGAGGGACAATCTTCAATGGCAGGCCCTCGTGCGCAGAAGACTTTGAGCGCTGAGCCCGGGAAAAGAGAGGGTGCAGATACAGTTCCGTCGATGCGTGCTTCTGGGTTGACGACTCGTCAGGGCACGGTCACTCCAGGTAACGAGGAGGAGACACCATGGGTGAGTACTGCAACCGCGTTGATTCTGCACGCGCAATCGAAATAGAGGTTGTCTGACTCTGTTCCCTCTTTCTGATGTTTGAACGGAACAATCGCGGTAGCCACATGTATTCCGCCCTCCTGCCTCAATGTTCGATCGGCTCCTTGCTCTACCACACGCCATGGAGATTTCCGATGACGAGGCCGCATCATTTTTGTCTCCGACTAACAGCCATCGACATCAAGTAACACCAGCTTCCCGAGCTTCGATCCTCCTTCTCCTCAAAGTCTGTCATTCAGAATCACCATGGCGAGAGCCTGATTACACACATTTCCCTTCGCTTCGAGTTTTATCTCATTGCGTCGGATTGTACTTTAATCACTTTCACCCGATATTGCCTATCATGCGAACTTCAGCATACCGGGATGAACCAGCAGCTCACAACGCCAGCTCTGCTAGGACTGGCCAGCAGGAAGCAGCTTCGAGGACCACTACCAGGCTCAACCGAGACGAGGCATACTACACTCTGCAGACCTTGACAATCGCTGCGATCGGCGCCACTTATGCTGAAGATAGGCTCAAACCTTTAGGGGGATACCTGATGGAGCTTGCTCGACGAATTGGAAGTTATCTCGTACGTAATTTGTGCTCGGGAATCCGATTGTCAGGGTTGCTCTTCTTACTCCTCCCCTGAAAACAGCAACTCGGTGATCCTCGCTGCATCTTTTCCATTCCATTCATCCAAAGTCGCCTATTGATCGCGGTCGGCGGCTTTGCTGATGGTTCCAGAGAACGGTATTTGATGTCCGAGATCTCCAAAGGATTGCTGATCACTGCAGCTCGTCGATTACATCTTTTACGTGAACGACCTCCTCGGCAAGGTGTTTCCCGACAGCGCACAAAAGAACATTCGGCGGATTGGCCGACCACTGCCAAAGAGGTGAAGAGAATGTGGAGAGAATGGCTGGAAGAAGAAGAGCGAGTCAGATTAGGATGGGCGATATTTGTGCGTATAGTTCATCGCTCACTAAGGTCCGAAACCATAGCTGACCAGCAATTACGACTCCCAGATCTTCGATGCTCAAGCGGCCGCTTTCTTGAATGTTCCCGCTGCTTTCGCTTTGAACGAGATTCAAATTAGGTTACCTGATGCAGAAGAGCTGTGGGATATCTCGAATGCGTCAATGTGGGAAGAGTCATATCGAACCCGGAAAAGCACGAAGGAGAAGCCCCAATCGGCTCATTTCGGAATCATCCTGTCAACAATGTTAAAGGAAGGGCGACTGCAGGAGCGTGTGTCTGATTTTGGCAGATGGATCCTTGCGCATGGCCTCTACCGGTAAGCATATCTTTCATGTATCTGTGCACTTCCTGATCTGACCCTTCGTCTCTCAGGATGTGTGATGACGCCAATATGCAAAATAAACTCATGGGATATGTCGAACCAACCTTTCCTCCTCTGGCCGAATCATTCACCAGGCCCAATCAGAAGTGATTCAAATTTTAGTCCTTCCTGCCTTGATCATTACTAAAGCAAATTCCTCGGCAGAAATCCCTTCCAGTTGATTGGATCCCTTGTTACTTCGTGGCAAAGCGAGGTGTCATTTGCCAGGCCTTCGGCGTTCTTCGCGTCCTCCAACGTCCTAAGGCATTATTCAAGTATCCGGTGAGTTGGGTCTCAGTAAAGAGGTATCCCTGCCCCACCAATTATCACGTGTCTTTCCCTACAGCTTCATACATCCTACATTTATGGATCACGTCAAATCAGCAGCTGGCAGACTGTCTGCCACGGGGGGGCGCGAAGACAGTCGATGCTGGTTGACTGAGACTCCGCCGGATTCCGTTCTGAGACGGATCTTCGTAGAGTCTATCCATCTGGCAGTATTCTTGATGCACTCCAGGCTAGAGTGAGTCAAGCACATTTCGGGTCCTGATGGCACTACGCTGACTGCTTGCCTTGGATTATACATTAGTGCGCCCTGGGAGCCAGTTATTTTGCTTGACTGCGCATTAGCTCTTTGGGCGATCCTACGTTTCCGGCCAGAAATGTTACAGCTATGTTCCTCCAGTCCAGGAGCAACGGTGCTGCGATGTAAGTGGATCTTCGTCGATTCTCTACTGTGACCAAGCTTACCGTCATGGTTTTCAGCTGGATCCCGCACCACTGATTACCTAGAGAGGTGGATCTCGGATGGAGGACCTCTGCGGATTCAGGGAATGAGCTACAGCATGACGCCAGACAACGTCCTGTCAGATTTCATAACTCGTCTCCAAGGTAGTCCGTGGGGCTTGAGCAACTTGTACGCTGCTGTTCTGAATAACCTGCAGTCAAAGAACGAGGTGAAGGTACCTTGATAGACTTCTGGTGGTATGCGGATTCTATGTCATGCCACCTAGTCTATGATTTGGACATTATGGCGATGAAGTTCATTGATCCAGTGATATCTATTTTGACCATGTACAACCCAAAAATACAGTTACAAGCACAATCATCACATTTCACAACAAGAAACCTCTCTTTCGCCATGCCTCGACAAATTTCACAACGACATTCTCGTCGACAAATGGCGCGCTGGCGATCGTGGGTGATGCCTTTGCAGTTTGCTCGGTGGAGTAAAATGCTCGTTTGGCGACAATATCGTGATCATACTGCGAGAAGAAAACGATCAGCTAAACATCTCGCCATGTCGCGGAATGCGAACGCACCTTGTTTCCAAAGAAATCGACCAGCTTATACGTTGGATTCACTGTGACGTCCGGGTTCGATTTTCGAAGACGAATGATCCATTCCCTTTTCGAGACGACTTCAAAGTCGATACCGGCCACTTTGAGAGCCTTCCAAACCGTTGGCCAGCTCGTCTGGGTGGACGAGTTCAGGATATGCCATAAAGGCTGGTGTCGGGGACAGTACATGACTTCCATGATGGACTTTGCTGCCAAGTCAACGGGAAGCCATGAGAGGGTCTTACGAAGCGCAACGAGTTCAACATGCCGGAATCAACTTTCCTTGCGGAATCCAACGTACCTCATCAAGATCCGGCATTGCGCCAATGGTTTGTGCGCTTTTCAGTTGTAAGGGGATCGCTTCCGTCTCGTTCCAAACACCATGCAACGTGTCACCAACCATTTGACCAATCCTCAAGCTTTCGGAGCGTATACCTCGAGTTTGAGCAGCAAGAGCGACCATGTTCTCCGCCACCCATTTACTTCTCGCGTAACCCATTGACTGTGCATCAGCCGGGTTTGCAGACACGGCCTCAGCATTGACAGGCCCGGTATGGGCGGCGACGGCTGAAATTCTGTAATGAACGATCAATTAGCCACCGAGGTCAGGATGTAGCTAGCCGAGAGCACGTACGATGAGGAGAAGAAGAGATTGGCCGGCGCACCGGAGTGCGAGGTGATGGCGAGGTTGAGCAGGTTATAGATCGCCTTGATGTTGCCGTTCTCGAAAGATTCCACGTTGAGGGTAAAGTTGACGGCCCATGCATTGGCGATGACATCGGTAACTTTGTTTCGTACTTCTTCATATCGTTGTTGGCCGAGACCACTGTGACAGGTAGCAAGTAAGAAAAGCTGTGACAAGCGTTTCAGAAGACCACTCACAGGTCAGACAATGACAAGTCTGAAGGATAGGCTACCACGGCTTTTTCTTCTCGTTGGCTTAAAGAAGGCAGACTTCTAATTTGCAAACTCTCTTCGACTCGTCTGAGTGCATCCTCATCATTCTTGGCTCGGACAAGACAAATGACGCGTTCGACATCTTGCTGGTTGAGCAACTGATCTAGGAGATGCGCTCCCAGTGACCCAGTCGCGCCGGTCAATACCTAGAAAAAGAAAGGTTTAATCATCAAGCTACGAGTACCGAGAAACAGTACACATACTACAGTCCTCTTGTCTGTCTGTCTGCCCTTGGATGCAGGCATCTCTGCAAAGTTGGAGTATTTGGCAACAAGTTCTTGCATCTTCGCCATCTGCGATTCTTCTTTTGACAGTTGGGAATCATCACCGGATACTACTTTGTTCAAGTATGACGCGAGCCTAGAGATACGACAGGGTCAGAAGAAAGAGCGCGAACACGTTTTGATAGCAGACGTACTGATTGACAGTAGGATTCTCGAAAACAATGTTACTAGACAAAGTCTTTCCACCTAGATCCAGCTCCTTTTGAATGGTCGAACGAATGACAGCGGCTTGGAGCGAGTCGATACTGGGGGATAAGATACAAGAGGTCAATACTGGCTAAATGTTCATGGATGCGACTCTCAACGTACCCAAATTCGAAAAAGTCAGTGTCCAACTCGAGCGGCGAACTAGACTTGGAGAACCGTCCAATCTTTTCCAAAAGGTAGTCTTCAAGGTTAATGTCGATGAGCTTTTGCTTGGTGACCTTTTGACCGGGGATGTAAGCTTCTCCCTTTTCATATCTGGCGTAAATCTATAGTGAAAATGTCGTTTGTCAATCGGAGAAGCGTTGCAGACCAGTATATTGGACTTACGTCGTTGATCTCCGACTCGAACATCTTGTATACCTTGGGTCGGATGATAGACGCCTTGTCCGCTCGTGGGAGTTTTGTCTCCACTGGCAGAACGATCAACATCTCCGGCAACAGTTTCCCGTGGGACGGCGCTTCCACGTTTGCCTTTTCGATAATAGGCCAGATGGCGTGGAAGAACTTTGATTCCCCGTCTTCCTCTTTCAGTAGTTCCGCACCCTTGTCCGTCGGGAGCAGCAGAGCGCCGATGTGTGGTCGAGCGATGCCGAAGACGATGGCTTCGGAGATGTAGGGGCTATCCCCCTTCAAACTGAGCTCCATACCGGTCGGCTGGCACTTTTCACCATTCACGAGAGTGAGGGTGTCATCGATACGACCGATAAACTTGTAGGCGCCCTCGATTGAAGGATGGGGGACGAACAGATCGGAGGACGAGTACGAGTTGTCCGGTCTGTTTGAGCGGACTTTACCGCCCCATCCGTCCAGTACGACGAGTTCGAACGATCCATCGGCTTGAGGTTCGAATTTCAAGTAGTCGATGACGCCGGAGGAGACGTGGGGACCGGAGAATCGGACGTAGTTCCAGTCCTTGTCGGTTTCAAAGTCTCGCAACGAAGTACCAAGTTGGCCGCTGGCAAGAGGAAGCGATTAGCACAGGGGAAGCAAGCCGAAGAGCAGAAAGGTACCCACACTTCAGTCATACCGTAATGGCCAACCAGCCTAACCCCATGCTCTCTCACCAAGCGATCACCCAACTCATCAGGGCAAGCAGCTCCGCCGTACGTAACGATCTTGAACGCCTGCAGCAACCGAATGCCGGCCTCTGATTCACCCAGTAACTTTAAGACGTAAGGCACTACGTAGAACCCCTCGGTATGGTCTGCGTTCTCGAGTGCTGATGTGATGTTTGCGGTCGTGAGTGGGAGCTCCGAGGGAAAGAGGGAGAGGAGTTTGCGGCCGTGGATGGCTCGGTAGAAGCATGAGTCTGTAAGGGCCACGACCTGAGCGTCGGTTAAAAGGACGCAACTTGACGGTTAAGGACTTACGGCCGTGGTTGTGATACAGTGGCAGAGTAGTGAATGCCTGCAAGCCGAATCCCGTTCCGGAAAAGTTGTACGCTGATGCTTTGTGGGACAAGATAATAGGCTGTCGACACGTGTGTCAGCGACAGCACAATCGGTCAAGCTAGCCACAACGACTTACCTTCGGGAACCCGGTCGACCCACTCGAATGAACAATGAAGACCGGTAGCGGTCCTTCCTGCTCCGGTGTCAAAGCTCGAGGATAAGGCTTGACGGATTCGTCATTGTCCCACCGACTCTTCTCGGCGATGTCGACCAATTGACAGGACTGGTTGGCGGCGTCCTCTGCGAGTTCCGCAATCGCTTCTTTTGCGTTGCCGATGAGTGAAGGGTGCACAACAAGGGTGGTCGCGCCGGTCGCTTTCAGCAGGTGGGTGAGCGCTGGGACAGAGTTGTTGGTGGAGAGAAAGAGGGTAGTATGGCCTGCGGAGAAGAAGGATGGACGGTTAGCCCTCGTTCATCCACCCCCGGGCGTCTTTGCTCACCCATCTTTGCAAACGCCAATTCATTGATAGCATAATCGATCGAGCTGGGCGCCAACATCGCCGTAACAATACTGCTCGTCGCATCCCCTTGTGACCTCGGCTTCACGCCAAGCGACGTATAGTGATGCGCCAAACGGTTTGCCCCGTCGTCAATGTCACGGTAAGTGTACCGATGGAACTGGAAATTCCTGTCGGGGACTGCAATGATAGGAAAGTCTGGTGTCTCCTGGGCTCGGACCTCTACCATCTGGGTGATGGATGAGAAATGGAACTGGTTGCCCGGCTTGTCTTGGGAAATAGCGATAGGCATGATGAACGTTCTGTGTGCGTGATATTGTAAGCAGGCGATTGCTGGGCGTGTTCCGATGCCTACAGATAACCCTAGATATACATGCTGCATATATAGATTTTGTCGATATCGATGACATGACCGGCTTCGGCTTCGCAGCGGACCGTTGTGACTGACTTTGTCAATTTCAGCGTCGAATGCGAGTGAGTGCCTATGCCAGTGTGGGCAGGGTCGAGTATGCACGCCCTGCCAGATTTGTGGACAGCTTTGTGGACATATCCGCAAATGTTCTAGCGGGGATTCTAACCGGAATGACAAGCCCGCCGGTCCGCTGTCTTGCAAGCCGTCGCCACGGGCCTCTGGTACAAATAGTTGACCTTGCACCTTTTCACGCGTTTCGCCGCAACTTGAAGTGTCAGTTCGCCACCAAACACACTCGACCCGACTCCCACGCACACATACAAAACGGATTCTCGAACAAAAATGCCTGTCAACACCGAACTCCCCACTCAGTTCCGCATGAACACGGGTGCGTATATCCCTGCCGTGGGTCTGGGGACTTGGCAAGCAAAGCCTGGAGAGGTCAAGGACGCTGTCAAGCACGCCCTTTCCGCTGGGTATAGGCACATTGATGGTGCGCTCATCTACCAGGTAAGTGTCATGTCTGATGGTCTTGGTATTGGCCTCGGTGTTGACTAGTTGTCGTCGTGACAGAACGAGGAAGAAGTTGGCGAGGGTATCAAGGAATCCGGTATCCCTCGAGAGAAATTGTTCCTGACTAGCAAGGTGTAAGTCGACTCGGAACACCAATACCAACACCACACTGACCGTACCTCGTAGATGGAACACGTACCACGACCGCGTCGCAGAGTGCCTCGACAAGACTCTTGAATCCCTCGGCACCGACTACCTCGACTTGTACCTCGTCCACTGGCCCGTCCGAATGGTCGCCAACGAGACGTCGCCATTGTTCCCTACCAACCCGGATGGTAGTCGATCTGTCGATAGGTCGTGGAACCAGCAGGAGACCTGGAGGCAGATGGAGGCTTTGTTGGAGACAGGTCAGTCTGTTGCTTCGGTCTCAAATAGTATTACTGGCTGATACGAGTCCCTTTTAGGCAAAGTGAAGGCGATTGGCGTGTCCAACTGGTCTATACCTTATCTGGAGCACTTGTCTCAGACATGGAAGGTTGTCCCAGCAGTGAATCAAGTGGAAAATCACCCACTATGCTCGCAGAACGACTTGCTGGCCTACTGCACCGACAAAGGCATTCTGATTGAAGCCTACTGTCCATTGGGATCCACAAACTCGCCATTGTTGAAAGACGAGGAGCTGATGAAGATCGCCAAGAAGAACGGCGTCTCTGTGGCTACGATTTTGATTAGCTATCAAGTAAACCGAGGAGTCGTAGTCTTACCTAAATCCGTTACTCCCTCTCGTAAGTCACTGATTCAAACCTTGTACGAATGATGTCCTAATGCTTCTGCGTCTTCAGGAATCACCGATAACTTGAAGACGATCAAGCTCGACGAAGACGACATGAAGACCTTGAACGAGATGGCTGCCAACGGAAAGCAACAGCGAGTCAACACGCCGTTGTTCGGTTGGGACTTGGTACGTATCAGTTTGATGAGGAGTCATGATGCGCATCGTACTAAACCGTGACCTTCTCCTGGTCTACAGGGCTTCCACGACTGGTACGGTGTCGGTAACAAGGATGCTCCTTCCCCTGACGCTGTTACCGTCAAGGCCTAGAGTTGTCAATAATTGTACCGTAGCATAGCAGCATTTATCAGATTCTCTTCGTATCGCAACCGGCCAGCCCTATCACTCGTACCTCCTCATTGCGCATATAGTGCTGATGAATGTTGAGCGGACAGCAGACCTCTTATACACGGTGTACAGGTCTCGATAACTCTGTGACGAGTGGGGTTCCAGGCCGTCCTCGTTCTAGATCAACGCTGTGAAGTAGTGTGTCAGGATATGCTGTCAAGTGCAAGAGCCAAGGATAAGGCATACGTACGAACGTATCACATGCCACTGCAAAGAGTCAGTTGAAGAACGGATAGCAGGCCACCATATCCGTTAGGACGGCTGTTCTCGTGGTGGAAAGTTGACGTCAACTTTGAGAGCCGTTCCAACGAAGCGTATTAAGGTACGTTCGTCCCATCCATATGGTTTTCTAACGATAAATGGCCAAACATCCAAAGTTGTCTACTCTGCAGACCTCATTCAGTGGATGCTCGGACGCCTTGGGCTGTGTGAAGAACTCCGACAAACTGCAAGTACACTAGCTTGACACCTTCCCTCTCGAATGGTCGGTGAAGACCCGACATCACCTTTCGCTACGCTCCAATATCTCCCTTCGACACTGCTCTTCGGCGATACCATCGTGACAGGAAAAATGCATCGCTGTTGAGGAGGATGAGGCGCTGGTAGAGGTGATGGTCAGAAGGCGAAACAGCGACGAGGTCGTCTCTTCCATAAAGCGCCAACGGGTCGTCGCAGAGACTCCAAATTCCCGCGACGTCCAGGTCACTATGGCGTGGGAGACGAACAGGTGAGTGATATATACCTCGCTGATCAGGAGCAATTCCCTCGAGCGATATCGGATTCCCGGATACGTTAACCGACCCCTTTTTCGTTCTACAATAAGGAGACCAATTAGTAGAACAGAAACTACGCACGCCAGGATCCGCACTCACCTGGTAGAGAGTGCAAACTCGATGCGCGTGTAGTCGGCGGAAGAGGCATGCTTGCCAGCTAGTCTCACCATGATCAGCTTACCAACCGCCATATCGCTGTGGAAGCCCTATACCGACATTGCGCCGCGGCATCCTTTCGCACCCTCTGACCACCTGTGGCGGTGTCCATGATGGTGTGTTGAGCAGGGGCGCAAGGTTTCACGGGGCATGAACAGAGTAAGTATACCGATACCGCGTCAGCGGGGTGCCGTTCGGAAGACTTACTGTGCGAACCTTGTTAGATCAAGTCTTACTTGGAAGGTGAAATGGCAAACGAGGAAACGCCTTTGAACGGACACTGCTCAATTCTGCTCGTGACGAGCAGGTCGTGTGGGGGAAAGAACATGGCATGGGCAGGCCTTGTTCTCAGTCTAACTTTAAGACGATCCCTGTACGTATCCGTACGTAGCGAAGACAGGAGAGCGAACGCAACGACAACTCGTTTTCCTGTGATTCCGACGACCTGGATGGTAACAGCCTCACTTGCACAACTACACCTAGTGCGACTCTATGACATTTCCAGCCTAGGATTTGACCATAGTTCACTGCCAACCTCTGGTAACGCCCGAGGCGCGATGTTGACGGTCGAGTGCCGCTTCATTCACCCGGGTATCTAGTATAGCTCTGCAAAAGATGTTTCGGCCAGGCAGCTATACGCGCAGCCTCTGCGACGCGGCGGTGAACCAAGTCGCCATCCGTTCCACGATGAGATGACAATGTGATTCGTCAAGAAGGCGAGCTTAGCACGGGTACTGCGCTGTGGTCAGATCAGATCAGTTCCACCTGCGTCCCTGCGTTGCAACGTAAGGGTCTGCTTCGGAATCAGACAGAGGATCAGGGGCGGAGTCCACCTGCTTCCATCATCCCTCTTGTTCGTTCACGTCCATCGCCTGCGCAGTTGCATTGCTGATGGCATGAACACTGGCACTACAGAATGACTTGATACCTTCCCATTATTACGACCAATTGCACCCTCGGTATTGTCGTAGGCGATGGTCCCGACAATCTCTCGGCCTCTACATCAGAAACATGACCGATTCCCGTCCATTCGACATCCATCTAGACTTCCTTTCTTCATTTAAGAAATATACTACCTGTCCACGGAACGTCAAGGAATCTTCACGGATATGGGGGCGAAATGTACGTTGATGCGAAATTCCAGAGATTGTAACCCAGGCGTGAAGGCGAGTATCAAGTATACATCACTTTCAACCTCCTCCTAGTTTGCCGGGGCCCGGCGTTCCTGAGCGAGGATCGTCAAAGAAGACGGCGGATGGGCGCCTGATAGCTGTGTTAATTGGCCGTGCACAGCGGACGTGCGGACGTGAGACAGTTTATCGCTGTCCACATCGATCGCTTCCACATTCCACAGCTGGTTCCACATTACCTGCTATATGCGCTTTGACATTCTCATCCCGTGCTTCACCGCCGAGAGGCATGCAAAGTTTACACCAGCGCAATCTGGCTGCGACAGAATCGCATGTGGTTCCTGCAGGTAGCGACCCAGCGGTATGGATGTTTGGCTGACGACTGATCATCTGCTTCAGGAGGAGCGACTTGTGTGGAGACCCGGGTTTCATTGTGGTTTCCCAGCTGGGTCTTCCCCGCATCAAAACAGGTCAATAGGTGAGTATGACCTCTTGGCGTACTCGTATATATGATGATTCTGATCGCTCGTATTCCTCTAACTCTCAACAACGTCTTGGCAGCAGAAACCTTTGCCCCTCTAACAACAACCTTCCAACATATCCCATTATGACCGCACATGGTCTCGACTATAAACCCCCGGTGGAGCTGGACCGCAAGGCCAGCATCGAAATGATTGAGAACACCGGCGATCTCAAGGAGCTGGATGCGCTGTCGACGGCGGATGCTCAAGAGCGTCAGCCCACAGTGGAGACTTGCTTCGAAGGGTACACTGAGGAGGAGGTAAGCCGTTGTTCTTCCCTATCACATGTTTCTAGTTAGCTAAGGATCATACCGTGCGACAGACAAAACAGCAGAGCAAGAAGCTTGTGCGCTTGATCGATTTCCGCGTATTGCCCGTTCTCATCCTGCTTTTCCTGGTAAGTGATCCTCCAAAATGTCTGGCGAACGCAAATACCTTACCTTCAAATGGCCTTCCAGCTCAACATCCTCGACAGGAACAATATTGCCAATGCCAAAGTCAGCGGCATGTCCACGGACTTGAAGTTCAACAACCTGGATTACAACAATGCCATTCTGGCCATGTTTGTCGGGTGAGCCTACATTCAACACCCATCGTGCATGTATAGATGCTAACACATCATCTTCCGTCTTGTAGTTACGTAGCCATGCAAATCCCTGCCGGGTTCATCCTCGCAAAAGTACCTCCAGCGTTCTTTCTCTCCGGCGCCGTTTTCTGTTGGGGTATCGTTTCCATGTGCTGTGGATTTCTGAAAAACAAGGAGGGCTTGATCGCTATGCGGTTCTTGGTCGGTGTAGCGGAAGCGGTATGTCACGTTCATCCACTTGGTATTATGTCGCCGCACTAACGTCCTGTTCCTTTTCCGTCAGCCCTTCTTCCCCGGTGCTCTCTTGATCTTGTCGAGTTTCTATACACGAAAAGAAATTGCCATTCGAATCGCCATCATGTACTCGGGTAACAGTCTGTCAAACTGTTTCGGTGGGTTGATCGCCGCCGGCGTGATTTCCGGGATGGAAGGCAAGGGAGGTTTGCGTGGGTGGCAATGGCTTTGTAAGTTCCGCATTCTCATTCGCCTCACATGACGACATCGACGCTGATTCGGCCTCTGCGCCTGGACAGTCGTACTCGAAGGCGCTGCTACAGCATTCGTCGGTATCGCCGTCTATTGGATCCTCCCCTCGTACCCGAGCAAATGTAAATTCTTCAACGACGAGCAGCGACGGCTTTCCGTATGGAGGACCACTCAAGATGCCATGGGGGAAGCAGATGAGGGAGAAACTTCCCTTAAGAAGGGTGCCAAGCTGGTGTTCAAGGACTGGAAGGTGAGTCTTTATGCGCAAGGCCTGCGACTGGTCGGTGTGTTTGCTGATCATGGTTTTTGAATTGAATAGATTCTCATGCTAATCTTCCAGCAAATGTTCATCAGCTGCTCTCAGTCTTTCAGCTACTTCATGCCTGTAAGTTGCCGTCCCCACGTCTGCCACGCAAATTGAACCTCGCTCACCATGTCGACTCCGTAGACCATCGTCAAGACTCTCGGCTACAACACCAATCAGACCCTTCTGCTGACCGCGCCACCATACATGTTCGCCTTTTTATGCTCGGTCGCTGTTGCGTACTCGTCCTCTAGATTTGATGAGCGAGGTTATCATATCGCTGTGCCAATGGTGAGTGCTGGTGCATTTAAAAGTCGCTTACTTGAACTGATCGCCTGTTTGACCTAGGCAATTGCGTGTGTCGGAAACATTCTCGTCATCGCGCTCCCAAAATCGCAAGTAGCCGGTCGATATATCGCCATGTTCCTGCTCTGCTTAGGTTCATACTGCGCCTTCAATCGTAAGTCAATGCTCGATGACTGGGATCAAGGCAATCGGCTCACACTGTCCCGTATGTACAGTCTCTTTCGCTTGGGTTACGTCCACCATTCCTCGACCAAAAGTCAAGCGAGCCGCAGCGCTCTCTCTCGTCAACGGATTGGCCAATGCCTCGCATTTTTTCTCACCCTACTTCTTCTCAGATAAAGTTCATGCAGACCGCAACGGTGGTATCGCCCTGGCCGTCTTCTCCATCCTCGTTTCCTGCACCGCCATGACCATCAAGTTCACCCTTCAGGCGCAAAACCGCAAAATGGACCGCTTGGACGAACAAGACAAGCCGTACACTGGATCACTCGAAGGGATTCCCAAGGGATACCGATTCATCTCATAGGAACGGGTAGTGATGCTTGAGGATTTTGTATATCACAGGAAAAATTTGTATTATCTGGTCGAGTAAAGTAAACTCTGCCCTATTTATTGTATCACATGTTATACATTGCAGTGTGACCTACTGTCCCGGTTGTCCTAGCCTCTTGACATGCGTTTTCAGGAATCTTTCGCACTGGATGTCCAGGGCGGATTGTAGCGGTATGTTAGGTAGAAGTAACATGGCGGCTATCACCCGCCGACGACGGCGCTCGTTGTGAAAGAATAATTCCCTGCAGGCAACCACGACTCGCGACATCCAGCGATTGCACCTCAGCTTCCTGCCGACAGCATTGTACTTCTCAAGACATACGGCTGTAAGCTGTAGGAGACTCGCTGGTGTCGTTGAAGTTCCATGTTGACTCAGCAAATGGCATAATAGATGGTCAAAGACTAGGAAGCTGATTAGGATAGAAAGTCGCTGAACCCCCGCAACGGAAGCAAATTCCCGTTGGGGCACCACGGTTTCTTCTTGTTACGTTGTTTGTCTTTAATCCAATGACCAGACACCAATTTCCCAGTTTCTAACCTTGCCAAGACGTGGACATGGCGACTCACCCCGATAACCCAAAAATGAACGAAATATCCCCTCCTCCTGCTATTCATCCACAACGGCAGGCACGTTTGTCCTTTTCGGAGCGCTCGCCGTCGACAAACCCAGGGAATCGCAGGGATTCTTCGTTTTCAGCCCATTTGCGTGAACGCCGAGACGACAGTATCGCTTCACGCATATCACGGAGCCATTCTCGAGCGCCTCTGGTCGGAGGACAACGTCGCTCGCAGATTCAAGATGGTGACTCTGGAAAGCCGGAGAAGGCTGTCAAAGACCTGAAGGACATCAAGAATTACAAAGCTTCGCGAGACGTCCGCACTCGACTTCCCGCCTGGCTACAACGTTTCTCAGGCTACCGGGATCCACATCTTGAACCTCCATACGACCCACTACCATTCCCTCCATTCTCATGGCTGCGTCAGATCCCCCTGAAATACGAAACATGGCTACTATCAGTACTTGGATCGTTCATCGGAATCGCACTCATAGAGGTCGTCATGTCGCTCGCCTTTCCGAATCATGATACCATACTCATCCTAGCATCATTCGGAGCGAGCGCGGTCCTCATCTTCTCAACTATCGAATCACCTCTCTCACAACCACGACATTTCGTCGGCGGACAGATACTCAGCGCGCTGCTAGGAGTCGGGTTGAATAGGTTGTTTAGGATGGCATCGGGGTATCGTTTAAGCGATACAATAGGGCCAAACGAATTGAAGGAGTACGTCTGGATAAATGGAGCGCTATCGATGAGCTTGTCGCTACTCTTGATGCAAGTGACTGGAACGGTGCACCCTCCGTGAGTTTCCCCTTGCATTTCAGCAAGGTTCAAGTACATTAATGTTGTCATTCGGCTTGTGAGCAGCGGCGGAGCGACTGCATTGATTGCGGCGGTACAACCTGCAGCCGTCAATATGTCCTGGCGGCTCTTGTCGGCGGTCGTTATCTCGTCGCTTTTGATGCTGGTATGGGCATTGATAATCAACGTAAGCAACCTCGTACACATACTCAGGACGCACTGAACTGATCAATTCATGTCTCACTACACTACCTCTCTTCCCGCCGCTCTTTGTTCTCAAAAAGAACGTCGGGCGCCGTCGCTACCCCTCCTACTGGTTATCCGGCCGAGTCACATTCGTGCGTGATCCTCGCCATCCAGGTTCCATGGTCAAGGAAACTCTAGACGAAGCGGAAATGGAAGCGGAAGAAGGTCGAAGCAGGGCTATTGAGCTTGACCTTTTACCCGAAGAGTTTGACGATGAGTCGCCATCGCAGGAAGAGGTTCAGGCGGGTGTGACGCAGCAACCAAAGGAATTATTGCGAGGTCGTAGGTTTTCAAGGCGGTCCTAGACCCGACGACGCGGCATGTATCGCGGGTAGCTTGCACAACGCAGTGTCGTGCGGTTATCGATTTTGCAAAGCGTGACAGCTGGTTCAGGTGTCACTGTTACCAGAGGTGCAGATCCTCTATGGCACTGCGGCCAGATGAGACCCCCATCATCAAGCAACGCCTGGGACATTGTGAACAGGTGAAAGAAAGGCAGGGCGTCAATCGGAGGTGACCCTCCCTTACATCTTCGCGCAATCTTTTGTGGATGATGCTCTGTATGATACATTTGGACATGACACAGAGTAATGAATTGGTCCGAATACAACAGTCCCAAATACTTGATTTCGCCTTGTGTCACAAACAGCATGGCAACGCCTCGCGGGTACCGCTGTAGACTCATACTCAAATTTCGTTCCCTCCTTTGGCTCTGCTCCCATCGTCCCATCTCCAGGCTCACGCTTGGACAGCCGCCCTTCGACAAGTCGCTCATTTAGCAGGCAGAAACGGATATAGTTACAAAGCATTTCCCTCATCTCAAGTCTCCTTTGGCCCCAAGTGTTGGTGCGCAGAACGTATAGTGGATCGCAAACGCTGCGCCAGCTGTTCCAGAGCATTCGTGAGTACACTCGCGTCGCATTCGGTCTTCGTACATGACAAAAGATCTTGAAACTCCTCAAGTCGCTTGAGCCTGATCTGAGCTTGCTCATACTCCCTTGCGAGCTCACCGTCGACGACAACATCCGAGCGATTGGTGCCACGGTTCCCTGTCATTTGCTTTACACGGATAGCATGTCGATGGACCAAGTTGGTAAAGTGCAAAAGAGCGGCGTCCCACTTCTGAGGAGAGTCAAGAATGAAATTAGGCCTTTCGCTACCAAAAGAGATGGTGGGCACTCCAACTGGCAGTAATAAGCCGGAGGACGATTCTTCGGTTTCCATGCTGGATCGCTGACGCCTGTGAAACGTGACCGAACGAAGCATCGCTCGCCAGTAATTGTTCGCTGTCGTCGCTGGAGAAATGCCCTGAGGTTTCATGTTGTTAATACGGAAGAAGGTCAGTGAGAGACGAACTTCGAGGTCAGCAGAAGCAGAAGCCAAGCACGCTTTTATCATCTTGCGCACTCGTCCACTGCGTTCTATGACAGTTCCTTACAAGAACAGGTGTAAGGCCTATGTTCACAAAGGAATGGTGCCTCGGGAGAGCCTTGGGAGACGATCACCTTTGTTTGCACCTGAAGTACTTGCCACAGTTGTGGAAGTTTCAGACGCATGCGACCTAAGTTGAAGCTTGAATTCAGATTATGTGAGGCTGGGATACCGAGCGCAGCAAGAGCATACAACCGTTTGATACGCTATCGAGTCCCGAGTACTATATCATGCTCGTTGCGGTGCGACAGTTATGGCCTATTCCCAATACTCTGTCTTCTATCTCACCTGAGAGATCTCAAGTAGCAAGGCTTCTGTATAAGTCGAGAAGGTGTTGTGGCCTTGCAAAAAGTCCATTCTGCGACACACCCAACAAAGGCCTAGGGCTTCCGTGCTCCTCGGGATTTGTCCTGCACGTTCCACACATTGGTAGCCTGTTCTTCTCTGCGCTTGATGAGATGTCGAGCAGCAGGCTACAGGGCTAGGAAGGGTGACGCTCTCAAAACTGCTCCCCGTCTATTGAGCTCTTCCAAGTGAGTTTCCCAGTGGAACCCTTGCAGCCACCTCTGCCAGTTACCTCGCTCGCCGGTGGCTGGGGGAATTGTTGCTTCCGGACGCTGCCAACGACTGTGCAAAGAACAACTGCAGCTACAACTGCTCTCTTCCCTGAATTTTTATCATCGCGGAGCTCAGCAGCAGCCTTCTCGGGGTGCATAGGAATGTTTCAGCGACCTTTAGCAAACAGCTTAGCAAACTCCAGCAAGCTTTCCGGATTGTCTTCCCGCTTGTTTGCCTGCTTGACAGTCTGGAACCCGAGCTACATCGCAGAGTTCTGCATGTTGGATGATGTTGGATAACCACGTCATTCCGAATCTCAATGCCAAGACCTCCCGCCATCCATCAAAGGTCCTTCCCAATTCTCTATTGTTCGCCCTGTTGATGGCTGTATATATGTAGATCACTGGCAGTTGCTTTCCGTTCAGGCCCCCTGGTGGATGCTTCACACGATTCATTGTGACATTCATCAGGTATGTTGTATCATCTACGAGCTTATACAAACACACGATTCATTGTGACATTCATCACTGCAGCAGCTTCTTCAGCTAGCTTTTCACAGCAGTGGTGGGCTGGAGAGCTGGGCTTGAGGGAGTATTCGGCTCGACCGCTACAGAGCTCGCCAAAGTAGCAGTATACCAGCGAGTACCCTCGTCCCATCCGGATCAGGCACGAGCCGGGATGTGACAACTTCACCCGTGATCTTCTTTGTCGATCGGGTCTGACTTTCGTGTGAAAGCAAGGAAAGATTTATAATTCATGTAGGATTCGTCAAACAAGCTGTCAAACATTGCATGTATTTCGTTTCACCTGTCACACTGTACATGCGTGATCCACTTCCTGTCCTCTACAATTGACCAGCTAAATAACCTCCTCCTCTCCAGCTTTTTGTGCCACCTCCTCTTGCATCCGAAGGGTCCATCACTTTTTTGAGCGCTTTCTTGACCGTCGATATTGATATTCTTTTCGTTCCGGGCACATTCCAGGGTTTCAGGTCGATCAGGGAAGAAGTACATACAGCAGTAACTCGGTAGCTAACTCGGTGCCCACTTACAGACCAAGAATCAAAACAACGCTGCAATGCACCTTAGCTTGGATAATTACAAACGAAAGCTTTCATGGATCTGCCATCTTCCTCCGCTCAACAAGATGTCACCATCTGGCAATTCCTGTCTCGCCTACAGCCAGCCGATTCCACATGGATGGGAGCGAGATACCTATCGAGGTCCGAGGGGAAACTTTAAAGACAAAGGATAAAGAACCTTGACCATCAGCAGGGCTAGCAGACAGAGTGAGTAAGTTGCCGACCTAGGTTATGCATCGTCCATTGAGGATTCAGGCGTCCATTCCCGGGCACATTTCTGGAGCTCACGGCACGAAAAGCCAGGTCGTGGTAGCTGTCGTGGTGCTTGATGGTATTACCATCAAAAGTCGAGAGTCCGGAGGAGAAGAGCTGACGGACGCTCTTGGATAATAGGTATATATACAGAAGGATCTGAGAAGGACTTTGGCGTCTGTAAGTAACAATAGCAACCACCTCATTCTCTCTTCTTCCCCTCCTCGATCTTCCATTACCATCTCCCTCACTCAATCCACAAACATGCGTGTCACCTCCCTCGCCCTTCCCGCTGTAATCATTGCTGCCACCTCAGCCCAAGCCGCTGTCATCACTACCGAGCGATACAACAATGGATCCATCATCGTCGTCGACTTGCCCCAGCAAAACCTTCAGGCGCGGGCAGCCGACACCGGTCTGCAAAACCGATGGAACACCATCTTGAAGCAAGTCGGGGCTGACAACATCAAATCGATGTGCAACTCTGTCTTGCCGTCGGTCTCGACCACCCAGACCAGTGAGTGGTCATGCCTTTGCGGTGAATATGCCCTAATGCCTATGGCTGTAAACTGACACTCGTTCCGTGTGCCACAGTTCAAGTCGCAACCCATGTTCCCGTCACGGTCAGTGAGACAGTCTCCTCGACGATCAGCACTACAGAAACCGCTACCGCCACTGTCACCGCCACTGTGAGTATCTCCATGCTTGGTCCCATCGCTCTGGCTGGAAAATGCCGTGCTAATTCATGGTCATCTTCGTTAGATTGACACAACCGTTGTCGAAACCGCTTATGCGACCGCCTACGTCACTGTTGCCCCCGCCGTACGATACGACAAGAGAGACGTTATCAGCGGTCAAACCAATGCCCTGCGATCTTTGTACCAACAAGCGCCTGCCTTTGTGTTGGCCCAATGTTCAGCGAACGGAGTAAATGTAAGTTTTGCCTATCACGTTAATGAACATGGTCAGCAACTAACATTAACCATCTGATACTACAGGGCGTCTCTACATTCACCGAATACGCCACTCAGTAAGTGCCTATGACCCACGGTGGCGAGTGTCTGTGCTTATACTTTTCGTATCTTCAGGACCATCTATGAATATGCCACCGTAACTTCCACGGGTTTGACAACCGAAATCGCATCAGAGGTACGTAATTTTTCATTTTATTTTTCGCACATGACGTTGACTAACACGCTTTCCTTGTGCAGACCCTGACAAACACCGAGACGGCAACTGCGACTTACTATTCCGCCGAGATCATCCCTACAACCATTTCTGTTATGGGCGCCGCCAAATACCCCGCTTGTGTTGGCAGCACCGGCACTTCTGGCTGGGCACGTTACGATGGCTTCAAGTTCGTTGACGCCGCTGCATCGGTGAGTTCAGTCTCCCCGACTGTCTATTGTCATCACGACTGACCCCCTTGTCCTTCAGGTCGGATACACACCATCCATCAGCAATGACGGTGCTTGTTTGAACTGGTGCAACAGTTGGGGACCATAGTGAGCACCCTTTTCTGATCAAGCGAAGGTCATGCCATCTGACAGTTTGATCTTGTGTCAAACAGCTACTGCCAAGCTTATACTGAAGGAACGAACCGTGGATGTGCTCTTTACGTACGTATCACCTCATCGTATTATCGAGAAACACGACTAACACGAACATTTTACAAATAGACCGACGGTTTCGTATCTAGCAGTTTGACCGCGCAGGGTGGTGCTTATGCCAAAGTCAGGGGTACCTGCGGCGCCAACAAGGCTCGAGGTACGCAGTTTACGCTGCAGACTTTTGCCTTAACGTGCTAACCGAATGAATTGGTTTCAATAGTCACTGCCGACATGGACTCTGCCTGTTGCAACGTCTAAGCGGGGTGTTCGACAGGGTCTGTGCTAGACCAAATGCCACTGGCGAGTCGACATGTCATCTTTGCTTTTTATTTTGGGTTTTCGGGGTAGCATCACTGTAAAGGGGGTAGCATAGATTATAAGCGTCTTGCGAACAGGTGTAACAGCTGGTGTAACATAATGTTTGGGCATTGATATTCATGAGGTGATAATCCTCGTATCGCATAATGAACATCCTCAAACTGCATGCGTGCACCCAAGGACTCCTACAGGATAACAATTACTGACCATAAGATAGTACAGTGACAGACATGGCTTGAGAAGACGAGAAGTCCTTTCATGGTGCGTTCAAATAGCGATTGCAGGTTGAACTTTCACCTCTCCTCAGTTACAGCTTGTGAACACAAATACCTGGGCTGACACTTCGGAACGTCAAATCGCTTGACCATCGCAAAGCGACGCAAATGTTTGTAGTGGTACCATCTTGATACTGGGTAACATCTTATGGAATGGAAGGATATGTCGTTTCCGTAATCCCAGATGACGATTTCGTGCCAGATCGGCGGTGTTTCAACAAACAGCGATGGGACGTCCCAGTGCTCGAAAGTCAAGGTCTTTCAAGAGGACAATCAGTAACGAGTCCTACGACTTTCGCCGGGAGATCGGCAATTCGACGAGAGTTTTAGAGGAGTGGCGTGTTGGCATCCATCGCGGCGAAGATGAACAGTTGTGAGCATGTTGATCTCAAGACTTGACGTTGCCGGCGGTTGAAGAGAAGCATGCAATCCAAAATTGGAGGAAAGCCCAAAAGTTTCGACGTCGATTGAGAAGATCAAATACGAAAGTCAACATAGAGTTAATCGACTCGATCGCACCTTGTCCTCGTCCGACCATTCAAGTTGCCACTAAATGATATATTCTCCCATGAAATCATTCTATGCACAACATCAATTACAATGCACTTCGCGGCTACAAACGCAACGGCTACAGATCCTTACAGACTTCCGCGCCGTTCGTCCAAGTTGCGAATGCATAAAGCAAAATAGTTTTGTTCTTCTTTCCTCTAATGCTCTCTACAAACCCAACTCGTCGCTATGAAATAAACAAGCAAATTAGTGAACTCTTGGGAATGGCAAATGATGAAGGAAGACCCACGCGTAAGGCAGAACGGAAAGGTCACCAACGGCTACCACCGTAGGCTTGCCCTTGAACAATGCCTCGGCGGCCTTTGACAAGGATTCGGTAGATGCCTTTTCAATAGCTCCGAACGCATCCTCCAACGACTTGACGGAACCAGACAGCACCTGGAAAGTAAGGCGCGATGTAATGTTAAGCACCAAGTTCAATCCAGTAAAACGCGCCGCTGAAACCTACCTGAGGACCGGCAAGCGCGATCAAACCCTCCTTGTTCTCAACAACACTGGCAACCTCGAACTTTGTCTTTGCGACAGCCTTCTTGAGTGCTTCCTCGTTGACCTGACCCAAACCCTTGATAGCAGCAACAGCATCACCGGCCAAAGCCTTGACACCCTCCGAAGTCGGGGCGGAAACAAGCACACCGAACAAGCTTGCGTCCGAGTAAGGCAAGACGAATGCCTTTGCCTTTCCACCGGGAACCTTTGCGGCGGCAAGGGCCAAAGGAGAAGTTCCTGGAACCCATTTCAGGTCGGATTCACCGCCCAAGACGTTCTTGAGGACAGCGAGAGCGGGTGCGGCGGCAGCGTCGGTGGATCCGAAAGCGATGAGCATGGTTGGCTGGCCTTCCGAGGTGTGGAGGTCGAGGGGTAGACGTTGTTCACCACCAAAGTACTTGGTGGCGGGTCCAGACGATGATGAACCACCCGTAGCAGATGCTCCACCGAAAGCCTTTGCGACGGCCTTTTCAAGAGCCTCGGTCGAGATACCGGTACCGATAACAGCGACGTTGGACTTGGCGAATGCCTTGGATGCGTATTCCTTGACGTTTTCAGCGGTCAATTCGGTATGCGGCGAAGCAAAGAGCGAGTTACCGAGGCCCCGTCGGAAGGCGAGGGTGTGTGCAATGTCGAATGCCATTGTCGAGGGGGAGGAAAGAGCGGCGAGCGAATCGGCTTCAATTGTCGGGACAACAACCTCTCCAAACTCGTGCGGGGTGAATTTTGTCGATGAAAGAACGGAAGACATGAGAGACAAGAAGTAGTCCCTGTGGTTGGATACGATGAGCGCGACCCTGCGTGGCATGCTCGACTCGACTCACTCGTCACCTCGCAAGAATTCGGCATTCAGGAACAAGTGTTCTCGGGTAAGAGCAGACGACAAGACACCTCCGTAAAGTTCAGTTTCACGGACAGTCTTCAACGCGGATCCGGCTTTGGTGTTCTATAAAACAGATTGACGTTGATTCAGCCTGTGTCCCGAGTTGAACCGACCAACAACATCCCGTCTGACACTGTCCTCTAGCTGCCCTTCTGTCGAGCTTCCTCGGACATTCAAGTGTGGCGCTTTCTTGACTAGTCAACTGTAGGCTTCTCCCCGGATCTCTCGCACCTGCTTGCACTCCAACTCCAGACGGCATCGCGACACAAAGGTGGAGAGGTGCATGTCGATAACGATAATCCGCATGACAGCTACGCTGATCCGATCGGATTCGTATCAATGAACCAGATCCTCGGTCCCAATGCTTGATGCGAATGTGCCAATTGCAACTGGAACTCCAAATATTCCCGACTGGAGTGTTGATGTCGCCAAATATATGTGGTCGTTCCAATAATTTCCACAATCCTGCCACGATGACTTTCTTGCCTTCAAATTCCTCTATCTGAACCTTTCAACCTCCGATCCCATCCGATCCGTCTTCACTGATCACACCACTGGCACGCATTGAACCGCCTAGTAATATCCTCGTGAAACGAAACCCACATCCCGACAGCGTCCGACCACTCATCCTCAAACCGCATTCCTCCCTGTCTCTCCAACTCACCTTGAACGCAAAGTTCTTCAACGCATGCGCGACACCTGGCCGACTCTCAAACCTGCTTCCAGCCTTGACAACCACACTAATCGAAGTCGTAGGCTGTCCATTATCGATTCCGGCGACTTTAACACCGGATGCTTCAGAGACGGAAGCGTAAGTCCGACGCTGTGCGACCGCTCGAGCTGATCGTTGTGCGAGTTGTCGAGTGAACATGGTGAGATGTGAGTGGACTACTTGTACTGCTCAACGAGGAACTGATAGCCTACGTGAAGAATGGACACTGTTTTACTTGAAATCTTGTGCTCGATCTGGATTTGCGCGTGCGCTCATTCGCTCAACTGCTTGAATTGAAGAGGTGCGCCCAAATCACTTCCGATTCATCCCTCCTGGGCGGATTTCGCTTTTATTCTCACGGAGGGAAACGTTTTTTTGTTGACGCTTTTTCAAAGGTGCAGGTTGTCGACGGATTCAAGATGATAGCCTACATGATGCTGTGCATGAACACACGTAACGCTTACTTTCACGATTACTACCACGCACTGAAAGAACAACCGGAAATCTATTGCTATCTATATTGCCACGTCGATACAAATCTCCTTCCTCGCCGATACTTGAAGCTACTCTATCATCATCCTGAGCGCTCGACCTCTAACCATCTCTCTGAACTCTGATCTATGACCTCTCAACAACATCTTCCGCCTTAGTGACCGCGCGCTTAGAAATCAGGTCCCTCGGAACACTCCAAATCCTTGATCAAACCAGTCGATAGATCCTTCAACCATCTGTCCCCGCAAAAACAGACACTTGTGTCAGCGAGATAGCAACGAGATCAGATAAACCACTACTCACCCATGCACGTAGACTGGCTGCGTGCCGGTCTCCTTTGCCTTTTTCCAATTAGCTTGAATGACCTACCACGCATACAAACAGCATCAGCTCCACGCCACTTCACGAGTCACCCAAGAAACCGCCCAAGAACTCACATCGCTCTCACAAACAGTCTTCACCGTCTTTCTCACGTTCGCAACAATCAAATCATCGATCGATGCATCTTCCGGGAGGGAATGTCGCAATTTGATCAACGGGTCCAAGAACCGGGAGAGAGCGGATGACTGTTCAAGACGGCCAACCCTATCGTCAGCAAAACGGTGGAAATAGGCGAAAGAGCAGCAGGAATAAGGGTTGAACGTACCTCAGTTGCGTTCTCGTCCGGTTTCGGCGCTCCGTGAGCGGCAAGACAACCACCACAGGCTGTGTGTCCAACCACAGCGACTGGAAAGACGACCGACAGAAATGGCAAAAACAAGATAGGAGACAAACGAGTCAGTCACACTGCTAACGGTTCTGTCTGAAGCAGGCATTCCAGGACAATATTCCAATGATGTCCCCGGCGGAATTGACTCCGCCCAGGGAGGATGAACGATAATAGTTCTTGTCTCTGCAAATGCGAGATTGCCTTGCTCTTTGTCCATGCTACCAGCCATGCGTGAACCCCACCCGGCTGGATGTAACTTGTATGATCCGGCCGCACAACCACAGTCCTTTGTGCTTATGCAAAAAGTCATGCTATGATGGCCGTAAAATGCATCCCCTTTCTGACGTAGGCGTGCTCTCTGCTTTCCTCTGCGTCTGTGCCTCCTCTCCACCCAACCCTTCTTGCATCACCGCCATTGTACACCACTCAGCAAAACGACGACTCACCATGCTGAACTCCCAGGTTTCCTACAGCGTACATCAGCACTGCATTCGCACTATCGTCGTTGTGGTGGAACTGGTTGGCAATGTTTCGGTGGACAAAGATCTCTCCTGGTTTACGTCCCAATACGACGGATTCCGGCACACGAGAGTCGGCACCTAGCAGATTCGCAAGGTGTGTGAGTACGCTTGAATTGCAATAGGAGGAGATGGAGAGATGAGGTTAAAACTCACATCCTATCCAGAGCAAGAATGGACTCTGGCCTTTCGCACTGTTCGCAAAGAACCCCGGGTTCTCATGCGACACCCGCTCAGCCCATTCCTTGTTATCCGTCAAACAAGTCTGCAGGAGCGGGAAATCCGCAGCTTTAATCTGCTTGGAAGGCATCTTGTTCTTGTTACTGAATCGACTAAGATCTGGAAGGTCGATCCTGGTTTGTTTTGTTGGTTGAGGAGTCGCTGTAGCGGTGTTGCAGTGCCGGATGGTGGGTTTGCTGGCTGATGCTGCTCTTCGTGCGAGATTTGCAGAGCTGCGCAAAGACCGGAAAGAGATACCGATCATTCACAATGTAGATGCGGGCGAGCAGGAGAGGGAAATGCAGAGGGGAAAGAGTGCTTGATATTCTTTTGCACCTTTTCTTGTAAAGCTGTTCAACAACTTGGCAAGATAGCGCAATTCTCGATCGCAACGGAACAGAAATCAAATTGTACTGCTGGTATTTGGGGAAAGTGGGGCGGCGGAGGGATGTCGGGCCGTGATTGTATGGAAATGTAAGGATATCGACCTGCTATACTTTACTCGACCCTGCTACCCATGATCTCAACTACGCTTCTCCTCCCTCTGTCCTCTGTCCGCTCCTCAGTCTGATGGATCCAACGTCGCGCAGAAGCACCGGCAACCAAGCACCCCCTTGAAAGATTTTTTTGCATAATCCGACGTCGCGACGACGACCCGACAATTCCTTATCAGCGGAAGCAAACCCTCCCCTAATCGTTCCAATCATTTCGGTCGCATCGCACAAAGACGGCTTTCCGTTCCGAGAGCTGTTCCAAGCGAAAGTGCGGTATCCGGTATCCGTCAACAGCTCCGTCAACGCCGTATGCAAACCGTACTGTAGCCGACAGCCTATGTTATCACGTCTGCACCACCAACAAACTGTCCCACTACGTCCTCACAGCTGTCCTCACTACATGTCAACACGTCCGCTTATAGTCGAGTCGACTGGACCGAGTCCGAGATACTTGATCAGACACTTGTGCGGAGGCTCAGATGCAGCCAGCCCTTGACGGCAAGATTTCGAACATGAGGCCTGAACTGTATGGCATGATTGATTATATACATACTTGTCCTATGGCTTAACAGTTGTTCTAGTGTTATACAGTGTTGCCGATATCGGCCTACTAAACGATACAGGAGTTTTAAGGACAGAAAGGCGTCGTTAGCGTCCAGGCGGTTGTTGTCCCTGGCGGTACTACATTGACCGGTCTACTAGACCGTGAGTGTAACTTGGCGTCTAGTCTATGATTTGTCGTCGTGATGATGCTTCTTTAACGGCGCCAGTTGTCGTTTACGTTCAGCGTTCCGCTTGTCGAGCTTGTCGTTC
Source organism: Naganishia vaughanmartiniae (assembly GCA_030039245.1). Lineage (NCBI taxonomy): Eukaryota > Fungi > Basidiomycota > Tremellomycetes > Filobasidiales > Filobasidiaceae > Naganishia > Naganishia vaughanmartiniae. Next base: position 70,964 of record JASBWU010000030.1, on the reverse strand, counting down.
TCGTCTTTGATGGATGACATGATGGCTTGAATGCTACGTACGAGAAGGCACTGTCAGTAAAGCATAAAAATACTGCGATTCACGGGATACAACTCACCCTCGTGCGCCTAGCCCATGTGGCGGGTAGACAACATACAGCGGGTCCTCCTCGATACCGAATTTGCGCCGGAAATCAGTCTTGTTGTTCAAGTTTCCTGTTCGGACGATACTCTCATACGCGTGGGATAGGATCTTGAAGCTCGATCCAACGTTGGCGGCTGGTGTTACAGCGGACGAAGCGCTCGCTCCGAATCTATGAAGGAGACTCCTAACCATGAGTCGGACAGCAGAAAAGAGAAAATCATGAAAACTCACGTCAATTTCGGAGTACCAGTCTGAGCAGCAGCCTTCATAGCCTCAGAAAGCATGTACTCGGATGTGCCTCCCGGAGCTCCAGGGAACTGAAGAGACCACTTGATCTGCTGGCCGTGCTCTGGTGCCAATTGAGCGAGAACCAACAACCCAACAATCTGGAGGCAAAGCACCCGTTAGCATCGCCTGACGAAAGTTTCCAAGCAATAAAAGCAACTCACTTTCTCGTCCGTCTTGGCGTAGAAGTATCTCCGGTGTTGCGGGTCGTCCCAAGGTCGCACATCGGTAATATGCATCTGAGTCCCTTTTCGATTATTGCTCCATTCGTGAATATGCTTCTCAATTTCCACCTTCATTTGATCAGGCATTTCGCCGTCAACAGCGACGATCTGGACACCGGCGTTCTTGGCCTGTTGGATCTTCTTCTTGACATTCGAGTCTTCGGAACCCTCTGCGTGCGACGGATCCACTCGAGCTTCAGCAATGCAGCTCAATCCCCTCCACCGGTAGGTTCTTGTCAAGAACTCTTCCGTACGTTGGTCCACACAGCACCAGATAGGCTTGAGCCTTTCCTTGTCGAAATGTTGCAAAAAGGCATGAATCACGCGCGGCAAGTCTTCCGGAGGGCACAATGGCGGACCCCATATCACTGCATACCGATGTTCTGCGAGAACGTAACCGATGGCGGCGCCAGTCTTGTCGTGTCTCCACACGGTGTATCGCGGATCAATCCAGCTGGTATTCGTCGAATCGCCGTATGACGCAATCATGTCTTCCAGAGAAGGCATCGTTCCGTTACGTCCCAACTTGGGACGGACGACCGGAGGCGGCTTGTCAGATTCCGGGAAAGATTTCGGATCACTGAAAATAGAGCGTGTATAATGTCAACCCCAGCATACTTTTGTGTTTGTATGTATACTACTCACCGAGGGAACATGGATGCATGTCGGATATTACCGAGCTGCAGAATCAGCATGACCAGCCTTTCAAGACCTGAAAATAAATATGGACCGGCATCAGCTCTCTGAATGAGACGACATCCAGCAATGCAGCACTCACCGATACCGCCTCCTGCGTGCGGGGGTGCACCGTACTTGAACGCCTGCGTATACTCGCCGAATACCGAAGGTTCGACACCGCTGGCGCGCATTTTGGCCTCGAGCATCTTGGAATCATGTATCCTCTGCCCGCCGGACAAGATCTCCTGCCCTCGAACGAAGATGTCAAACGAGTTGGACCATTTCTTGTCTTCTGGATCAGGCATGGTGTAGAATGGTCGGACCTCAGTCGGAAACTTGTCGAGGATGTAGTAGTCGGTATTGTACTTTTCCTTGACGAGTTTGCCGAGATACTTTTCTGTCGGGGTATCGAAATCCTCGTCGTCCTCCACCTCGCTTCCATCCTCCTTCCTATACCCGCTCTCCCTCAGTAACCTCACGCCCTCGGTATACCTCAAGATGACAGTCTCGTCCGGGATCACAAGATCTTCATGCGGGAATCGGGTCTTGACGACTTGAATCTCGCGACGATTACGTTGCTGGATTCCTTTGAAGATGTGCTTGAGCACACCGTCAATAATACGCATACATTCGTGGTAGTCGGCGTTGATAGGCATCTCGAGATCCATACCGTAGAATTCAGTCAGATGGCGCATCGTATTCGAATTTTCAGCTCGGAAAACTAAAAGTCACCGTCAAGATCGAATCAGCTGCTTCATTTGGAGACACATTGGCCGTCCCAAGACTTACTTGAACCAATCTCGTACACTCTGCCCATATCGGCAATAACAGCCATCTGCTTGGCCAACTGTGGACTCTGAGCAAGATAAGCAGGTCGTCCAAAGTACTCGACCCTGAACACACTCGCTCCGCCCTCCGTCGCTGAACCTTGCAGCTTCGCCGTCTGGATCTCGGTGAAACGGTGCTGTTCGAGGTAATCCCGGAACAAGTGACACACGGACGCTCGAATACGGAAGATGGCTTGATTGACGGGCGACTGTGGCAGGCAGCGTGAATGTCTATCTCAGGCGTTCCTTGGCAGCAACAATCTCACTTACCCTCAAATCAAACACCCGGTTATTCAACTCATTCCTCACAGTAATCTTCGGGCCCTGCTCCTTTTCCTGCTCAGCCGGCTCATCATGCACTTGTATATCTGTAAACTTGAACGGCGCAGTCTCCGTCACCCTACCCACCACGAACATCTTCTCAATCACCAACTCGACGCATTGCAAGCCCTCGGAGGCTTCAAGGATCTTGCCTTGTGCGTTTGCGGGTTTTTGCAGCTTGCCGGTGACGGTCACGAGTGATTCGCGGGGAAGGTGTTGGATCCATTTGACAAAGGATGCGCGGGATGAGAGGTCCTGGTTGGACTGTTGCGAGTGAGCGGACGCGTGATGAGGTTGTGCTGTTTCGGTAGAGGGATGGTGCTGAGTTGGAGTTGCCGCATTCGAGCGAAGCAGGTCGCTTGGCTCCGCTAGTAGTCGCGATGAATTTTCCGACGACAGAGCAATAGATGCATCGAAGCCAAGCGGAGGCGCAAGACCAACATCGGTTACCAGAGGTTCTCCTCCGATACTCTCTTGCCGGAACGAGTCTGCCGCAGTTGACGAGGAATCGTACATCGACGTCAGAGGAGTTGATACACCTGTCAAAGACGAGACTAGCGTTGAACTCTCGCTACTTGTCCCATATGACTGATGCTGCAACGCATCGACGTGCAACAAACTCCCCGATCGGCTATCTGTCGTCGCACCTTGAGACTGCACTTGGCCGTTATCAGCTGCAGGAGGGCCGGCATGATTGTCGTGCAATTGTTGATTGGCATTCTTTGCTGATACTACGCATGATAGCTGATAGATTTGATACCGAAGCACGACGAACGCGAGTTTGGCACCTAGGAAACGGACGGCAAGTCAGCGGGTGAAATCCTAAGATGGTGCTTGAATGACGACTCGCCTTGTGCACGGACATGATCAATCCGTGCTCGAACGGTAATCTCTTCTCCTATCATGTCTTCTGTGATATCCTCCAGATCCGTAAACTCTTGCTTGCCTGCAGTCAGCAAGGAAGGAAAAGCAATCAGTCCGATGCAAGTGCACTGAGAATAGGTAGCAAGACTCACGGTCTTCCTTGGAAGACTGCATTAAAGGCAAGTATCCAAAGTTTTCCGTAAGAAGAGTCGAGTCGGGACCGGCCTTGGATTCCCACAGTACAGTAGTATAGAATTTTAGCAACTCATCGAAAGGACCAGCTCGACAACCGACTCACCAGCGCAGACCAGCTCTCCTCGTCCCTGCCACTCTGCTTCTTCCCGCCTTTCACCTTGTACTCTCCCCCCTTCTTCTTATCCTCCTTCTCCTCCCGCTTCTTCTCCATCTTGGCCGCATGCTTACTGAGCGCACCAGCCAGGCCTCCTTCTCCCAAACTAGTACTGCTGTCGGAAGTCGGTGTGGCAAAGCCAGAAACAGAGGCAAGCTTGTCTGTTACTCTGCCTATCTTGGAGTTTATCGAGTTACTACGTGACACTTCCGAGTCTGAGCCGGGATGCAGCTTCTGGCCTTTGAGCTTTGCGACATTACTGAGCTTTGCAACGAGACCCATGATGGCGTGAAGACGAGGGAGTATGAGTAAATTGAGTGATGAGGAGTGAACCCTTCAAAGTCATGCAACGTTATGTTATGAACATGTTGATGACCCTTGCTCTGGCATTTCCCATGTGCGGAATGAAGAAGGAAAGAAATGTTGAAAGATTGGATGATGACGGATAACTATTCCAGGAAACGTCAGCAAAAAGATACGTCATGTAATGGTGACTAATCATTATTTACGCCACAGCCAGCCCACACGCGACCGAGTCGCCACTCGCCTACTCAGCTGCCTACTACACTAGCGAGAGTTACTAAACTAAACATACAACAGGTCCAACAACACCTAGTAATCTGCGCTTTACTCTGTTGAACAACTATATAACAACGTCACGAAGAGCGTCGCTGCTCAGGCACCACCAGGAGGGATGATAGCTTGAAGTTTCCTACCTCGTCGTCAAGGCTGCTTCTTGATAGCATCGTTCTCCGCTCTAATTTCCATGTGTTGAGCTCGGTGCCCCGTCCAGGCTGCAACTTTGAGTGCACTCCGTGATTCCCGGAGAAGTGATGAGAGATGCTTGCTGAAATTGATCGAAGCTCGTTTGTCTACCATCGAAAAGCCACCTATAGAAGCCACGTTGGTCGTAGTTCCCCGCTGCCCTCTGCTCTTGCAGGGTCGACGAACCCTCAGAGAAAGGTGAGTGCACTATGGGATTGGTATCATCATCTGGCTGATACGGCGTCCTGCAGGAGGAATCTGTCAATCCCATTGAATTCCTCATTTCAGTCCACGTAGTCAACCTTCTCTGACGTTCTTCTTCTTGCAACCGTTGCAATTCTGCGGCGGCTGTTTCCAGAGTTTTCCATCGCTTGACGAGCTCCTTTGATCATGAAAGGCAGTATTGAGCTGGGGCAACCTCCGTGGATGGTAAATAGCTTTACTCACCTGTCCGGCAAAATCTTTACCATGTGGGCACGTGTACTTCTCTCGCAAAAGTTCAATTAGACACTTCCAACCATCGAATCTTTTACTTCCAATGTCCGACTTTTCCCATTCTGGATAAACACCGGTGATTGCTTGACCCCAGCAGCGACATCCTTCCTGGGCATGTTCGAATTGCTCCTTACCTTCAATCTCCGAGGAGAGGACGATATCGGGTGTTGTATTGTTCTGATACTTCGCAATCTCGAAAGGGATTTGTTCCAAGTAAAGCATAAAAGACGTCACAGCCTCTTTGGTCTTTTCCAGCTGAAGGGCGATTTCGCCCTGTTCAGCGGTGGGAGATCTGTTGCCAGTGGTGGATTGAGGCATCGTTGACAAACAAGCGAGTTTGTATTCCCAAAAGACGCTAGAAGGTACTACTTTGTACTTGATCGATGTCAAGCAGGAACGATTATGGTTCTACAGCAGTAACTAAAGGTAGCACCTTACACCCTCCTGATCTCAGGGTTATTATACTGAGATTCTTTCAGGCATCCGTCGCAGCTGCACTGAGGCCTTATCTATGACGGTCCTTTGCGAACACTTTGGACGCCCTTTGGAAATATCTCACCTTTCGCCAGTGGGCGGATCTACCAACAGTGGGACCGGGCAAGATTGCCCACGCATCTCTGGACGAAGAAATGCCTTTCCTTCTCGGTGAATGAAAATTCTGGGCGCAAACTGGCACAGTGTCTTTGAGGCGTGATCCATACTCCGGTTTAAGCGCGTGGCCTGTGGATATTACGCAGAATCGGTAGGAAAGGAGGGCTCAGCTCAGGCGGACGATGGACCACTCAACTCCATGCTGCCAATCAAGCGGGCGAACCATCCGATGATGTGGAATAATGGCGAGGTCTTGTGGCGGATCCACATCTAGATGATAGTACTGGCACCTTGTAGAGAAAAACCCTTTCTTTGCCATGTCCAGTTGGAGGTGCAGGATTGGGATGAGAAACATCCAATAGCGCTTGTTGAAACTTGGAGCGGACAAGAAGTAGTAGTCACAAAGAAATAGGAATTTGATGGATGTAACACCTTCGGACCTAGCATCAACGCGAAAATGATCGCCAGACAATGCAGTACAGTTCTTGGGATTCAAACACAACACAAATCACAATCGACATTACATTTATATACAAAGGCACACGGGACACCATGAGATGCACATACATACATTCTAAGGTTTCTCGATGCCCGTTATTGCCTACTTATAACGCTGGCCACCCGTTACAAAAACCGGCCCTCATCTCACCAACTGTGCTGTCGAGAGCCATGTCGCCGATGGTTTCGCCTGGCGAGGGCGGCCGGGAGACAAACGGCGATGGAGCAGTTGAAACCACACGCGAGCAATATGCGCTGTCGCCTGTCCAACCACCGCTTCTGGCCTTCGGATCTAACAGAAGATTCGTGATAGCCGCCATTTGCGAAGGATTGCTTTTTTTTTCAAGCTCTTCTGCAAGTAATTGCAGCATTTTCTGGTACTGCGTTAACGATAACGACGGTTGTGTATTGATTGCTGATGGTCCGGGCCTCTCTGCCGTGCCATCCTTGTCTTGTGACATCGACAAGCCGCCTGAGTAGGATGCACGAGTGCGTGGTACGGAATCCCTGGGCCAGGGGAACCCCGTCCAAAAATCATTGAACTCCGCCGCCGTTAACGTTTTCAGCGAATTTCTCTCTGCCTCATCCGCGGCCTCACTCCCCTGCCCCTTCTGATGCCCATCCCAAGCACTGAAGTCCTTCTCGAACGCCCTCCAGAGCGTCACGAGATAATGCAAGAGGGTCTATGGCAAGGAATATAATGGCAAACATCAACCCCAGCAGCCCGATAACAACTCGGAAGAAAGGAAACGGCATGAGAACTTACCGATGAACCTTCTGCGGTGGCAGATCTGTCTTCGGGCTTGATGCTTCCTTCTATTGTGCAGATTACATTGCTAAACTTGGCGTGGTGTTTCCTAAGCAATACACATGACACCATGTCACCCTCACTATAATCTGCTTCGAGGGAATATCGGAGCTTGACCGTATCTGCCACGATAGACAAGAAGTCAGGGAAGTGCAACCAGCCTGGGACATAACCCATTGCGTTCAAAAGAATCTCTTGCTGGTGGCTTGGAGCTAACTCTTTCTCTTGTAAAGCGTGATAAAGATCTGACTTCAGCTGATCGCCGAACTTGAGCAGAGATTGCACCGCGTTCTTCCACATCTCTTCGGCAGACAGACCGCGGGCGGTGGGATCGGCTTGTTGAGCTGAAACTGGTCTAGACATCGGCGTCGAAGAAGGTGCGAACGGTGGACGAGATGCAGTGGTGATTTCCGATGCCAGTGATACCGATTGGATCAACGTGACTGTGTTAGCCAGGCCAGATTTGCCGTTGATGTTTCACACATTGTTGTGAGTCCTCATTATATAGACGCTCTTGCACAGCTTTACCGTTGGCATTCCCCTTGGGCGTTCGTCTTCGACTTGCAGATGGAGGACCACTCTATTGTTTTTCACCCGAAGAATCTAAATCCAGTGATTATGCAAAAGTCTTAACGTAAGGGGGAAGTTAAAGGCAGAGAATACACACATATTGAGGGGCGATCGAGAGCAATATACGCCACTCGTCAATGGAGTCCTTTTGGGGTGCTGTCTAGCATTTGTGCACCCTCTCTCCCCTTCCCTCCCCACAAATATGTCCACACGCTTCTTTAATTCAGAACACAAAGTCCATTGCGCGCCTGTGACCTCGCATATCAACGGTTCTCAACGGGCATCGCCACGATTCCTGCAATTAATGAAACGGGCACTCCTTTCACAGTGGCCTAAACTCTCGGGCACATCGGGTGATGTCGGAAAAGAGGGACATCGACTATCGGGAGAAGAGAGAGAAGCGATTCTTGCGCACCGCCCCTTGGGTGTCCTTGTTCGCACGCGAGCTTCACAATGGTTCCTCTCGGGGAAGACCGTTGGACGCCAATGCATTTGAACCGATATACTCGCCACCATCGAGTAAAGAGGGCTCGCCCACGACCGAGTTTCGGGCCAGGCTGAGCTGAGACTTGCGCCATTGCGCCCATGTCAGCTGACCGTAGACCAGAGCTCGCACTCTGCTTCTCGCCGAAGAGCCCTAATTAACGATTCGGGAGAGAAGCAATCAAGCACAAACTACCGTCGAACGGCATACCTGTAAGTCTCTTCCAGCTTTCCCTGATTCGATACCAGAGTTGGTGAACCATACACACCCGATCGTAGACATCGGCCGTCGTCGAGGAGGGTAATAGTTCACACACCTACGGCCGAGATGCAACTGAGCGGTTTGCAGGAAAGAAACAGCCACGGACGAATGATCCACACGGATACCTGCTCGGAACCATTCCTGCTGTACACGAATCCAGCATCTCCTCATCGGAACCCAGAGATCGGTTCTTTGAAGCGATGGCTGACACAGATGCGGATGATGAATCTGACCAATTTACCATACCCTGTCCTCGGGTGCCGAGATGGTAGGATGCCCACCGAATCGCAGACCCCATCCCATTCAGACGCACGAACAGCCAGCTCGATCCATTTTCAAATCTTTATCGGAACGGCGATATCCAGTCATGCAGTAAGGTATGCGATACGATGATCATTATTCCTCCCCCCGGCCTGCGCCATCCGGCCGTATTTGGCAGAAAGAATGCAGGTGTGCGATACATGGTATTGTATTTACTTCTTTCCGGACCTATCACGCAAGTGGAATTGTTAGTACACTTTTCACCGGCACAGTGGTATTTGATAGATATATGTGGCTTACTTCTTGATACCACCTGTGAGAATAATATACCGAGCAGACTTTCATTAGTTACGGGATCGCCTCGTCTTAGTAAATGACAGAGTGACTTACCTCCTCCCATAGGTCCACCCTTGGCAGCTATCACAGGCAACAAATACGCATGTCAGTTCATCGAACATGGTCAGAGGGATTCGTATCGCGGATGCATCAACACATGGAATAGGCAGCTGACGAGCGCGACATAATTCATGCGGCAATACACCATCACCATTACGACGCACCATACGACGCATCATGCCTTGTCATACGCGTCGCATCTGCAGCGGGAGAGAGAAAGATAAAACTCACCCTTGGCAGCCGCAGCCTTCAATTCTGCCTGGTCCCTCTTCAACTTTTCCTGAAATGCCTTGTCATCCTATTTGGTCGGTACCAGCGACGAATGCAGCATGACGGAGGCAAGAGATGCCCATCGAGGGATAACAGGTAGAATGTACATGATCAGCTGTGTGTCGGTTTGGGCGTCACGGGATTGCAAGATGGCAACCGGCCTTGCTCGAGACATACCTCATCGACGTCCTTGCTGACCTGAACACAAAGAGATAACAGTAAGATCAACTTGAGCACCACAATAACGGGAAAGACGGAAGAAGGCTTACCTTCTTAGCGGCCTTTAAAGGCTTCAATTTACCACCTAGAGCAACGAGAAACGCGTCAATACCAATCGCTTCGAGTGCGGACTGTCACGGCTGATTCAGCCACCACTGACCTTGTCGACCGGACATAATGCTGATAGGAAATAGGGTAAAGTGGGTTGTGAGTGACAGAGACCTGCTCGCAAGAACTGTATAAGCTTACCTGAATTTATAAGTTGGACCATCCACCACCACCACCACCATCACCTCCTCGCGGGTCGAATCAGATTTCTTTTTCCCGGCCGCCGATATCAAGGTGGAGGCGCGGCTTGTATGGTGACTCGGTGGGTACCAGTGACTTGTCTTGTCTGGGGATACCTTGATTCGACTTATGAGTTTGTCGAGCTACTATATATGATAGCATAGAGGTATAGATTGCATGTATCCTTCCCAGCAACGAGACCCGACATCAAGTATAATCGCCGCAATGCCTGTCGCCCAAGAACCCATCTGCGTCTTGTAAGTCCTTCACTTCTTCTCCACGCCTTTTCCAGCGTACTTACTCGCAAAACCTTTACTGCCACGCATCTTCAGCTGCGCATCCTCACCAGGCAATAAACCAATATACGAACAGGCCGCCATCTCCGTCGGACAAGCACTAGCAGAGAATGGCAACCAATGCGTGTACGGCGGAGGAGTTCGTGGATTAATGGGTATGTCTTCACTTCACTTTACCTTGCATTCCTCCATCCTCGTTACCTGCGCTGAAGCGACTTCGTTAAAGTGGATAGGTACCGTCTCCTCTGCATGCCTCGAAGCAGGTGGCCAAGCACACGGAATCATTCCAGCAGCTTTGACAGGCCGTGCAGCAGAAAAAGCTGTTCGCGAAGCACGGTCACAGCCCGACAGCGGTCCTGCCACACCCGCTTCTGCTTCCTCTTCTTCCGCTGATCCGCCGGTGGAGCAGAGTAAGGAAGGTTCTGGTGAGACGGTCCTGAAAGGTGACGAGAGTGATTATGGTGGACGATATACTAATGAGGTGGTCAAGACGATGCACGAGGTTCGTTTGCAGTGCAGAACCAGTCTTGTCTATCCGCTCTCCAAGTCAACTGACAGCCACCACGTCTTACGACTTGCCTTAGCGTAAACTCCGAATGGCGCAGATCTCAACGGGCGGATTTATCGTCCTCCCCGGTGGTTTCGGAACGTTTGAGGAAGTGATGGAGATGGTCACTTGGAACCAACTCCGGATTCACCGCCGACCCGTAGTTGTTCTCAATGGCAAGTCACATGCGTTTGTGTACACTCCCTGAAAAGCTCCCTTTCTAACATGGTACCCGTTTCGACGACAGTGAACGGGTTTTACACCCCTCTCCGGCAACAGATCGAACTCGCCGTCGCCGAAGGCTTTATCACATCCTCCAACATGTCGCTCGTTAAATTCGTAGACCTGCAGCCAGGCGACAACGAGGAGCAGGACTGGGGCAAGCGGTGTATGGAGGCGCTTGGGTCGTGGGTCTGGGACGTGAGTCTGCGTTCTTTTGGGGTAGTTGATTGAGCGGTGCGCGGGGTGAGTGCTGATTGTTTGCGTTTGTGTGTTTTAGGAATCGGCAGGGTACAATTTGCAGTGGAAGGAGGGCAACTAGATGTCCAGTCGCACTCGGAGCTGTAACAGCCGCTATGTCAAGCCCGTTGTCCAGCCGACGAGACTCATCCGTCAAGCATTCGGCAGCGAAGAATGACATCTATAGACGTATACATGGCAATATTTAGACATTGTTCCTTTTTCTCGTTCTGTGATGCTACCGTCATCACGCCTCCTAACCCAACAACAGCCAGAAAGGATATCCTATTGATGTTTCTTGTATCAGTACCAGACAGACAAGGTGGATGTACGCATGAAGGACTTACCTCCGTTCTTGACCTTGAACAGCCTGACGAGCACGCTAAACAAGAAAACGAGGACACCCGTCCATAATAGGATCGCCATTCGCTGTTTAGCCGATGACTTGATCGTGGGAACGACCTCGGACAAGATCAAAACGGATGCCGCGAGAAGGCCGTCTATCGTTGCGTCAAGACAAGTCAACTTCCCGTACCCGGCCGTTGCGCGCAGAAATCGACTCACAAAGCCCACCGACCACCTGAGTCTCCAACACATACTGATTACTAAAACCCGGCGCGATGAATCCTTGCGGACTGGCATACGGCGCACTTCTGATCCGGTTCCACATGTGTCCACTGGTGAACACCAAGATTGCGACGATACTCGCGATACCCCAGACCGCTCGGGATGTGAACAGCGGCGCAAGGTACTGGTAGCTGAGGAGACCCATGGCGATGGTGAATGCGATGACCATGGGTGCGACGACGTACGGGATCGGGTTGAAGGGTTTGTAGATCTCGTATGAATGAGGTGCGAGGGAGCGGATCCAGTTGTGCAGGTTGACAAGCTCAAAGCCGCTGCGAAGAGGAACGTGTTAATATGCGACTTAGGTTGGAAAGGTGCAAGAGGTCTCACTGCTTGGAAAAGTCGTAGTTGACGGTCAGCTGTCGGTTTGAGGGTTTATATTGGCCGGTGGTAGGGCTGTGGAACTGCAAGTTGGGAGCGGTCTGCAGTCCGAGCTGTAGATCGAGATGACACACGATTATCAGCGTTCTCAGCCATCAGCGACACATCTCCTGCATAAACTCAGGAACACCGGGCGACGCACCCTTTGGAACACGGCCTGACCATCCGAAAAGTCCAATACGGCGAAAAACATGTCGTCCCTTTGATCCTTTGGCAATCGTTTCCAATTCGCAGCCTCTTGATGAAAGATCGGATCAAACGTCCTGCATGGCGCACAGTTCATTTGCGCTGGCAAAGCCGTCAAGACAACCGCCACCGCATAGTCCCTTCCTTTTGCTCCATCTGGAGTAGGTACGTCGGGAGCGAGGATCTCGTCGTAGAGTGCCGAATTCAGGACAATAATGCCATCCGAGGACCGCTCGGCAAGGTCGACAAATTTGGCCTTGTTCGCAGCCTGTGCAAGTAACGGCAGCGCGGCCAGAGCAGTGAGGTAGCGTAGGAGGTGCATCGCGTATATATGGCGGGTATGAAGTTGATTGATATGATATGCAGATACGAGACTTGATGTTAGATGATGATCAGTAGTACAGACGTTCCACCGTCGCAGCTGGGCCCAGCTTGCGTTGAGCCGTGAGCGCCAGTGACGTGTTAAGATGACGTGGCGTGGCCCAGAAAGCAAAACAAAAAATGCATAGAAGGTGCATTCATTGATTTGGACTTACACCGTCGGGTCGACGAGTAACGAGTAAACCACATGGTACCGAGCCTTTGTGCGGAATACAAAGCACATACTTAGAAGAGTCAGGGCGGACAGGCTAGCAATTAAACTTGTGACCATTACAGACGAACTCATCGGTGTTGCGTGGTCCTGCGGAGAGAAGATATGGCCAAGAACCAAGTACCATTTCCCTTCTGATCTGATAAAGGAGTCACCTAGCACAACGCTACAATATCGTGAAACCGCAGAATCTGAGAATCATATTCCTTTTAGGACTGCAATCGGATGCGCAAATATACTACTGTCCACGAGCGCCAAGCGGTAGGCGCACCAGGCCTTTACAGCTCACTACCCTGTAGCAAGAACCCAGACAACAGGCTGAGACATGGGTGGCGAGAAGTATCTTCCGGAAATATCGCTGCTCCCAAAAGAAACACAGGTGGAAAGCTGCAATAATCAGTGTCGAAAGGAGAAAATCTGTTAGTGGCCTCGCAGGTAACAGTTACAACGCAGGCGACTGTCAACTTCCTCTCGCAGAAGCCAGAGAGAATCAGAAAGAAGCGCCACAGATCGATTGTCCTGAAGTCGAGCGTTTTCGCTTCTGGAAACGCTTCTACAGTGAGAATGGAGAGCTCATTTTACAGAAGATTAGCAGGGAAAGGTATAATGTGTAGGCGTGTATCACTTATATGTAGCAAAGTGCAGATATTCGTCGATCTTGGTAATTTGGTCTATTGAGACGTCATTCGTTAATCTAGAAAGACACTGATCCTTTGGTCTCCCTCGAAATGGTGCTCGGACAAGCACTTGCCAGGAGGCAGCACAAGGAGAAGCTTCGGCTAGAGAGGTCCAATCAGCCTCGGCCTGATCTGAACCCGCGTTTACTGCAATTAGCTGCGGAGCTCAATTTCCTATTCCAAGGCTTTTGGCTGAAAGAGCTTGGTCTCATGGAAATTGATAGTCTTGTCCGAAAACTCTTCCCCAATATGGGCGAAAGGGAACTGTCGGCGAAGACATCGGCGATGTTCAGTTCCCTAAAGGAGAAAGCTAACGGGCGACCTGTCCGCTTTACGCTCCTGATACATACTATCTTTCCCGAGGCTGGCGACAATGGCAAAATCGTCGGTAGTATCGGTGCAAATCTGCAAATCTGTATGGACTTTATCGAAGAATTTCGAACCACCGAGTTGACGGTGGAATTACGTGAGAAACACAAGATTGCATTCCGGAAAATATCACATGGCTTGGCGCTTTTTAGACAAGGGGAGAGGTTTTACGATTTCGAGATCTGGCTGAAAGTGTTATTCCCAGCCAGCATTCTAGCGCCTTGGCGTGAATTGAGGTTGCGAGCTGACGATTTCATCCGCCTGGAGCCGAAGAGGATTAGCTGGCGGGGGCCGAGAAAATACTTCTCTACATCGCCCCGAGCCTCACAGGCGTTCCTCAACGAGAAGAGACATTTATTGGGTAATCTAGCCCCGTTTGAGGTCCTACGCGGCACTATCGAGGTGATGCAAAGGCAAAGAAGCCAAGAGCCTACACCCGACACTATGCCAAGTACGTTACTTTCCTCCAATTGTCGGCTAGCGACCAGTGAAATCGTGTCCCCTACAAGCATTCGAGCCACATCCCAGGTAGTGACTTCAGCCGAGAATGGACCGCACGAAAGCTTCATCAGCTACGAAGCCCAAGATCGCCAAAAGGGCAGACGGGACAGTGTCGTCTCAGAATGTGCTTCCGCAACCTTTGTATCACCGGAAGCATCGATTTTCGAGAATGGTACTCAATCAACTGCCGCTTGGGCCCTAGGTAACGAACAAACCATGGTCACGTCCCCATTATCGCCAAGTACGTTACTTTCCTCCAATTGTCGGCTAGCGACCAGTGAAATCGTGTCCCCTACAAGCATTCGAGCCACATCCCAGGTAGTGACTTCAGCCGAGAATGGACCGCACGAAAGCTTCATCAGCTACGAAGCCCAAGATCGCCAAAAGGGCAGACGGGACAGTGTCGTCTCAGAATGTGCTTCCGCAACCTTTGTATCACCGGAAGCATCGATTTTCGAGAATGGTACTCAATCAACTGCCGCTTGGGCCCTAGGTAACGAACAAACCATGGTCACGTCCCCATTATCCCATCTGGCTTAGTGGAGATCAATCAGTTGCGAACTCGTTAGTAACTGGTCTAACTGCTTCTGTTGCCACCCATAAACTTATCCTACCAAATTGAGATAGCTCAGCCTTTGTATAGACGACTAGTACAAGCGATGTATATTTACTGTCATAATCTGATCTTCAATACCGTCAGTGAAGCTCTAGGAGACCGATCATCAGGAGACTTGCTCTCCAAGGTCCTTCGTAATTGACAGGAGATTGTAAGCATTGGAACTTCACCCTTTCCGTCAATGCTTCGCACTTTTGCAGTTATTCTACAGTCCGCTACCGTGGTGTAGCACTAGCAACGATATCACCAGATTAGTTTAGTTTATCATTGATATATGGTTCGAGCCTGGCAAGTTACTCTTCTTCTATTGTCTCTTGGACCCAAAATAGAAAGTATCACGGTAATCTATGTCATTTTATTATCTTATACTGAAAATAGCAAAGCGACTGAGAAACTCCAGTGACTCAGTCACTTTGTCTTGTTGTCATTCTCTCACTTCTATCTTCGCTACGGAGTGACAGAAAATAGATTGTATCCCATAGGTCTTCTGAAGAGCCCTTGGGACGGATTGGTTTCGCCACCAGGTTCAGACGTTATATATTGCAGCCAGATTCGTTGTATGTTTCGCCTCCTATGATTTGTGAAACTCGCCTTTCCTCCCAGACTCCTGATCACCGCCCTTGATTGAGCTAACCACGACAATGAGTGACATCTTTAGACTCGCGGTTATAGGCCGTTTACATATTACATTCAGTAAGTCAGTAGTTTGCCTCGTATGATATACATAGACGCAAAACATAATCCCCTCTGACTGATCCCACCTAGAGACCTTGTACTGCTTATGGTATCTAACATATATGCTATTCTATTTACAATGACACTGGGATTCTTACAAAAATCAAGAGGTGAATTATAACACATCAAAGACCACCGGAAAAATAGCAAAATAGCCATCTACATATACCTATCCAGTGTCAGGGATGGTCGAGGGCTCGGTGGCAGACACCAGCCTCAGCACGGGGCAAGGCTAGGAACTATGACGAATGTGGAATCAAACCACTCCTTAGAGCAAGATCATATGTCAATGACTCATATTATCTAATCATAAGACTAGTCACGTGGTTCGATCACACAATTCGTCATAGTTCTCAGCCTTGCCCTGTCCTGAGGCTGGTGTCTGCCATCAAGCCCTCGCCCATCCCTGACAAGGACCGCCCATGAGGGCTAACGTCTGCCGCTAGACGTTCAACGTTCAACGTCGAGCGTTGAACGCATGGCGTCTGACAGCCAACGCCGATTGCCCGGCAGGAGTGCGCTTCCACTCCAAGTAAGCGCAACTCTTTCTCAAGCTGCCCTAGGGGAATTCGCCACCGGTAGGAGCCAAAACGTTCATATATGGAGAGAGATTTCACCCCTCGCCATCCAGTTGTATTTCTGTCTTGCTCCCTCAGAGCAAGATCATATATTACCTTTAGTATTACAATACTGATCGCGTGGTTCGAATCCACACTCATATATCTTAGCCTTAGTTCTTGTCTTAGGAGGTTGGTGTCTGCCACCAAAGCCCTCTTATATCTCATTCCTGACAGTAGTGTCAACTTGTGCAAGTTGTCCACACTTGAGGCACTGCATTCGCAAGCAGAGAATCACCTTGTAATGCCACGTGTAGTCTTAATTACTGCAATTAAGAGATCAACTAGCATCAGCGGAACTAGCTATCGGAGTCTTGACTTATCTGAATATTATAGCGACTATCTGTTTTACAACAAGTGGCAAAAAGATAGTATATCGGGGGGTCGAACTTGGCGCGTCAAAGAGAATAGGAAAAGCGAGATCCTATAATCGTAATGAGGCATTAGTATTGCTAAAACGGCGAGGCTTTTGCAGCATCTTCCGGCCAACAAATGATCGACTCTGGTACGACTCTTGATCCGCACAACATTATAGGCTAGAGATCTTCGACTGGCCAGATACACATATGCCAACAGTTATGTCTACCTTGGCCTCGGCGCAATTGGTGTTAAGAAAGAAAAAAAGCGGAAGAGGATGGCTCACAGAAAAATAGTCGTATCTTCGACGTTCTATGATCGGTGGTAGATGCCATCGAGGCTATCGCCGTGAAATGACCAGCATCGACTCAGTACTTAGGAGATTCCGATATGTTGATTGCATTAAGAGCTTCTCTTATACACCGATCTTTCGTTGGGTAAGGTGGAAAGTAACGTATCTCTACGAGCACTTTAGGAGTATAGGAGTCGTCGTAAAGACAGGCCAAACCGTTGATGACAGGAGTCAGTAACTCAGCGTGCAATATACGATGGGCAATATCGATAGGTATATCAAGTTGAAGGTCATACTACGTACGAGGGTATGAGGGCTAAGCAGGGCTGCCACGTGCCGAAGCCAATCTCGAATCTAAGCAGCATGGAGGCAAATGGTGTTACCGACTGAAGCTATACCTCGGTATACTTCCTTGCCACCGGATGTTAGCGAGGCATTTCAGTGTGTCACAGCTACAATCAGCGCGGTCACATTGCCTTGCTTTGCACATGTACAAATATCTGCGTATCAGTAAATCATCAAGCTGCTCACTAATAATGTATCATCTGACGTCAAGCCGTGCATAAGCCATAATGCACAAATCTATGCGCGTATCTGTCGCAGATAAGGGGGAAATGGTAAATCAAGTACTGAAGGACATATGTACAACATGAGGGACAGACGATCCTACACTTCGAGGAGCAAAATACAAAAAGACGTCATAATATCACACACACGTTCGCCATTGGGGTT
The DNA here is from genome assembly GCA_030039245.1 of Naganishia vaughanmartiniae. NCBI lineage: Eukaryota > Fungi > Basidiomycota > Tremellomycetes > Filobasidiales > Filobasidiaceae > Naganishia > Naganishia vaughanmartiniae. The sequence goes on along the minus strand of JASBWU010000030.1, from coordinate 53,403 downwards.
GGCCATACTTGATCTATGTTGGATTGCACGGTGACTAATGTTTTGGAGGCAGTCTCATGGTTTAATTGATCTGCACGCTGTGCATAGGAACAGCTCCTAATAAACCTCCAGGAATGGAAGGCGTAACATTGGGCTTCCGCGGCTCCCTCGATGGGGTCCATGAGCTCTGCACTTGCCTTCTCCAACTGTTACCACCGAAAGAATTCGCACCTTTGAGCATCATTCCAGTCTCAACTTTGACGGCACTTGAGGGAGTTTGTACAGCAATGAGATTGGAAGCCATACTTTCAGGAGATTTCATACGACCGGTGCTGGTTTTGGCGGTCATAGGGCAATCCGTCTGGGTTGCGATGTCCAAAATCAAGGCGTTCTCTTCCGCAGCTTCAGACTCTCCCAACAGGGAGTTTGAAAGCTCTCGAGTTTTTTGTATCGCCCAAGGAGTCATGCTCGTGGATCGAACGCAAGACGTGAGAGGTTCTTCGTCCTCGCCGGAGTCATCCGTATCCTGCGCTGCCAGAATGACAAGCTTCGTAACCAAAGACTGGGAAACTACAGGTATAGCGGGCAAGCTTTGTCCGTCGGCAAGCGAAACAGTAGCTCGTCGCATCATACTCGATCGCATCATACTTCCGTTGGCCTGCTTGTTTGTGGACTCAAGAGAAGCCAGCATTGCATGGCCAGGAGAGTGCGCCCATCGTGGTAGATTCGGGGCGACAGCACACTCGACGGGTCTGGCTGGCAATGCTGCGGATGGCCGCGCCAAAGGTGTCAAAGCCTTGGGGACCTCGAAAACTGTATACTGAGCGCCCATTGCAAATGAATGAGAAGGAGAATTTGCTGACAGATGGGTTCGAGTCGCCTCGGATTTCTGTATGCCTACTGCCGCTGAGGGCATGCAGTGCCTCGCTGGTAAACTTTCGGTTCCTAGCATCCTCTTAGGCTGGGGATTACCCATCAACGTAGGTGTACTCGAGGGAATGAAAACTTTGGCCGAAGGTTTCAAAGCGGGATTGAAGCCGCCCCCATTCATTTGTGCCTCCTTACCGCTGGTCCCGCTCGGAGACCCGAGGTTACTTTCCAAATTGCTTCGAGGACCATGTGATTTCTGATCGTAAGGCGTCACTAACGGAGTAGACATACAAGGGCTCCAGGCGCTAAGGTCCACTGGTTTCATCAAGCTCCAATCGGGCGTGAATGGTGTTGCGTACATCACAGCATAGTTGTCTCGATTGAACTGGACAGCCGAGTGGGAGCTGGTCTTGTAACTGTTAGCCCAGCGGGCAGTTGTCACAGCAGTACTGGGAGACTCCCTTGGATATGACCCGCCAGCTTTGTGCGGTGGATATGTCGCTTCACTTGGTATTGGCGAGCCTTTAATGTCGCCTCCGATTTGAGCAGCAGAGGGCGAATGCTCTGCGCTCAAAAGCGCTGAGAATCTGGCGAATCGACGTGCATCTATGCAGGTAGATGCTAGAGGCGACTGCGCCAGGGCGATAAGAGCAGCCCTTTGGTAATGAGAAGGTGTAATGGCTGACTTTGTAGCTATAAACCGAACGAGAACCCATCAGCTTTGAGTTATCGTTGACGAATCTACGAACAAGACCTACCGCGAGCTTCAGCATTATTCAGAAAGCTATGAAGGTGACAAGTCGATACATCAGCTCGAGCCTCTTGTAGGCTGGTCGGATGGCACTCACGCTGTGTCGATTCTGATGCGGCCATTATCGGTTGCTTGACCTTCGTTCTTGACTGCTAATCGTCGCCTCAAACCGTTTTGACTTGGTGAAAATGGACTGTAATTCGATTGTGACATGTTCGAAGGAGCGGGACGAACTGTGCTGGTGTATGCGGACCAGATCGGTGTAGCTATATTTTGGAAGTTCTAGAATGGATGACTGAAGAACAGTTGGACAGTGATGGAAGAGGCGAAGCCGGAGTGCGAGAGAGAAGGCTCTGCGTCGAGCGAAGAGGCGAATGATGAGTATACATCAATTGTGCAAATCATGGATATACGTGGTAAGTCTGGGTTAAATAGTATGAATACCGCGAGCAGACAGGCCATTTCCTTGTTCTTCCCTTTGAGACATTCAGGTGGAACTCCCTTGTGCTGTTTCATATACAGGCAGCTGACAAATATTGTCAAGTGCCAACCTGTCCACCCTTTCTTTCAGAAACATGGAAGAATAAAGGGCTTTAGAGGAACCCTTTGTTCATTATTCACACAGGTAACTTTCACTATCCTTCCTTACCTGTGAGACTGCAGGGCGTGAAGTGCCCAGGCCACACTGACGGGTCTACCACGACCTTGGAGCCAGACACATTTAGGGCTTATCCACAGTTGCTAGATAATTAAAGCATGATACGAATCAGGAACTTTATGTGGAAGCTGAGAGTATCTCTTCGTCGCCGTTAGATGACTTTGCAGATGACATAGTTTGTCAGTGGGTTTGAAGTAAGAAGTTACGAAGATATACAAAGGAATTTCGGTACATCTTGAACAATTTCGATCTTCCGGATTCCGCTCCTCGTACCAAGACAAGAGATTGCAAATGGTAAATATGAAGCAAGTAGTGGGAAAGCTGGCTGTGCCTTGACGGCACTTGAGGGAGTTTGTACAGCAATGAGATTGGAAGCCATACTTTCAGGAGATTTCATACGACCGGTGCTGGTTTTGGCGGTCATAGGGCAATCCGTCTGGGTTGCGATGTCCAAAATCAAGGCGTTCTCTTCCGCAGCTTCAGACTCTCCCAACAGGGAGTTTGAAAGCTCTCGAGTTTTTTGTATCGCCCAAGGAGTCATGCTCGTGGATCGAACGCAAGACGTGAGAGGTTCTTCGTCCTCGCCGGAGTCATCCGTATCCTGCGCTGCCAGAATGACAAGCTTCGTAACCAAAGACTGGGAAACTACAGGTATAGCGGGCAAGCTTTGTCCGTCGGCAAGCGAAACAGTAGCTCGTCGCATCATACTCGATCGCATCATACTTCCGTTGGCCTGCTTGTTTGTGGACTCAAGAGAAGCCAGCATTGCATGGCCAGGAGAGTGCGCCCATCGTGGTAGATTCGGGGCGACAGCACACTCGACGGGTCTGGCTGGCAATGCTGCGGATGGCCGCGCCAAAGGTGTCAAAGCCTTGGGGACCTCGAAAACTGTATACTGAGCGCCCATTGCAAATGAATGAGAAGGAGAATTTGCTGACAGATGGGTTCGAGTCGCCTCGGATTTCTGTATGCCTACTGCCGCTGAGGGCATGCAGTGCCTCGCTGGTAAACTTTCGGTTCCTAGCATCCTCTTAGGCTGGGGATTACCCATCAACGTAGGTGTACTCGAGGGAATGAAAACTTTGGCCGAAGGTTTCAAAGCGGGATTGAAGCCGCCCCCATTCATTTGTGCCTCCTTACCGCTGGTCCCGCTCGGAGACCCGAGGTTACTTTCCAAATTGCTTCGAGGACCATGTGATTTCTGATCGTAAGGCGTCACTAACGGAGTAGACATACAAGGGCTCCAGGCGCTAAGGTCCACTGGTTTCATCAAGCTCCAATCGGGCGTGAATGGTGTTGCGTACATCACAGCATAGTTGTCTCGATTGAACTGGACAGCCGAGTGGGAGCTGGTCTTGTAACTGTTAGCCCAGCGGGCAGTTGTCACAGCAGTACTGGGAGACTCCCTTGGATATGACCCGCCAGCTTTGTGCGGTGGATATGTCGCTTCACTTGGTATTGGCGAGCCTTTAATGTCGCCTCCGATTTGAGCAGCAGAGGGCGAATGCTCTGCGCTCAAAAGCGCTGAGAATCTGGCGAATCGACGTGCATCTATGCAGGTAGATGCTAGAGGCGACTGCGCCAGGGCGATAAGAGCAGCCCTTTGGTAATGAGAAGGTGTAATGGCTGACTTTGTAGCTATAAACCGAACGAGAACCCATCAGCTTTGAGTTATCGTTGACGAATCTACGAACAAGACCTACCGCGAGCTTCAGCATTATTCAGAAAGCTATGAAGGTGACAAGTCGATACATCAGCTCGAGCCTCTTGTAGGCTGGTCGGATGGCACTCACGCTGTGTCGATTCTGATGCGGCCATTATCGGTTGCTTGACCTTCGTTCTTGACTGCTAATCGTCGCCTCAAACCGTTTTGACTTGGTGAAAATGGACTGTAATTCGATTGTGACATGTTCGAAGGAGCGGGACGAACTGTGCTGGTGTATGCGGACCAGATCGGTGTAGCTATATTTTGGAAGTTCTAGAATGGATGACTGAAGAACAGTTGGACAGTGATGGAAGAGGCGAAGCCGGAGTGCGAGAGAGAAGGCTCTGCGTCGAGCGAAGAGGCGAATGATGAGTATACATCAATTGTGCAAATCATGGATATACGTGGTAAGTCTGGGTTAAATAGTATGAATACCGCGAGCAGACAGGCCATTTCCTTGTTCTTCCCTTTGAGACATTCAGGTGGAACTCCCTTGTGCTGTTTCATATACAGGCAGCTGACAAATATTGTCAAGTGCCAACCTGTCCACCCTTTCTTTCAGAAACATGGAAGAATAAAGGGCTTTAGAGGAACCCTTTGTTCATTATTCACACAGGTAACTTTCACTATCCTTCCTTACCTGTGAGACTGCAGGGCGTGAAGTGCCCAGGCCACACTGACGGGTCTACCACGACCTTGGAGCCAGACACATTTAGGGCTTATCCACAGTTGCTAGATAATTAAAGCATGATACGAATCAGGAACTTTATGTGGAAGCTGAGAGTATCTCTTCGTCGCCGTTAGATGACTTTGCAGATGACATAGTTTGTCAGTGGGTTTGAAGTAAGAAGTTACGAAGATATACAAAGGAATTTCGGTACATCTTGAACAATTTCGATCTTCCGGATTCCGCTCCTCGTACCAAGACAAGAGATTGCAAATGGTAAATATGAAGCAAGTAGTGGGAAAGCTGGCTGTGCCTTTGAAGGCGTAAGATTGGGTGCACCCAGATCCTCCTCTCATACCAGTCAGATTGGCGAGAATGGCGATAATCTTAACCTTTCTCGGGAATTTGCCTTCATCGTGGCTTTATTCGTGACTAGTAACGTCCTGATCAATCGAGTTGCTATTTTTTTCAAATGGTTGGACAGCTCATATACCGGCGAAGAAGTAAGGAACATGCTGCAAGTCCGCTATGGGCCATACACAGAGCTCATCAACGGTGTCGTACTACCCTGTACCGCCATTCTAAACTCTGGCCCCTTCCAAGTTCCCGGCACCTTCACATCCGGCTGGGCAAGATACATCATTGAAATTGGCTGCGAGGACCACAATCAGCGACCTTATAGTTTGTGTGAGCCGCAACTTACTGGCAATGGTTTGACTTCTGACGCCTTTTCCTTCTTTCTGGTGGAAGTCGGAAGTGCAGCTTTCTCTTCCTCCGTAATCGTTCTGCGGCTAGAGGATCCGCCAGCTGAAGACGAAGGGGAAGGAATCGATCGACTATTTGGGGAAGATGATGATGGTCTGGTGGACGAAGAGGAGGAGGATGAGGGCGATTTTGACGAAAAAGAACTCGAGGATGGTTTCGAGGACGATGAAGACGGTAATTTGGGCTCCGTGACTGATTTCGACAAAGACTCGCGGGATTCTGGCCCATCTGGTCCTTCGACGTCTGTGTACTCCTCCATCATAAACAGAAGGAATCCAAGCAATGCGAGAAACCCGATCGTGTAATTTACTAAGCCAACAATCAATGTAAGTAACGTTTTTTTAGACTTGGATGTTCAGCTATAGTGAGGCCTACGAATTGTGAGCCCTGCAACAACAGTCATCATCTTCAGGTACTTGATCGTTTTTCGTTTTTGGGCTAGTCTATTACACAAGAGACGATTCACGTACTCAGTAATCCAAAGTTGGGACACTAGTTACCAACGAGAACATAGATGCGATTTACTTATCACTTGACCAAGAGGCGGCGGGACTCGAGCTCGGGTCCGCCGGTGGAATTCGGCCACTCGGAGAGTCTCGTCTAGACGAGGAGGAAGAATGGCTTTCAGGTCGCTGTGGATCAGCGGAGCGAGATGCTGAACTGAATCGGCTCGAGGATGAGTTCGGCGATGCTTCCGCAACCGGTGACGTCGCCGATGTCCTGGAAGAGAAACGCGGGTCCAACGCGGCTTCGGAAAGCCCTTCATCATCGAATCGAACTCCTTTCTTCGGCATCGGATCCTGAGCAGGGAGCTCAGAACGGCTGTCCCTTCTAGCCATCATCAGTTTTATCAGCTCCTTCTGCCTCCTTTCTTTAGTCTTGTCCTCGGAAAACTGCTTTTCTCCTTTCATGATCGATTTCAGTTCGGCTAACTCTTCCACCGAAGGCTTGGATGTAGTGATTGGAGCGGATGACACCGAACGACTACTCAAACCGATCGGGGGCCCACGAGTAGATGAACTGTCGCCAGTGCTAGTTTCAGATTTCTTCGCCATCATCATCTTCATTAGCTCTTTTTGCCTTGCTTTCGTAGTCTTGTCTTTGGAGAGTTGCTTGTCGCCTTTCATTATGGCTTTCAACTCGTCACGTTCATCGGAGGTCGGAGGTGGGATGGATGAACCGGACGAGGGGGATGACTTGTCCTTGGAACTGCTTCTTCTAGGTGTGTCATTTGGATCCAGAATTGTTTCTAGGTTTTGGCTATCACCACGACAAATATACCCAACCTCGTGCGGCATGCCACTTTCCCACCACAGGCGTTGTTTGCCGTCTTCTTTCTTTGATGCCACACTTGCGAAACCAATGGGGAAGGGCCAAATTCGGGGCGTGCCCTTGGTCAACTTCGAGGACGGATGCGCTTTTCCCCAAGGATCCGGGTTCTCTTCCTCTTCCTCTGGTTTGTCTTTCTCTTTGGACGAAGAGCTCCGTGAAGCCGAGGTACTAGAATCCCCCTCAGGTCTGGAAGAAATGCTACCGCTGCTGGGGGACGATCTGGATGAGGAGCTAATTGATGAGGCGGACGGTCGAGGCCCACTGCTGCTGGACCCGGCGGCTCTTGAAGACGATGAAGCGGTGCCATTACTGGCAGTTGAGGAAGAAGGGGCTCGACTGCTACTACTTCCACTGGAGGAAGTGGAAGAAGGTCGAGTACTGCTTGAGGATCCAGCACTTCGTGAAGACGAGACAGCTGGGTCCCTCGAACTTGATGATTTTGATCTCGAGCTAGAGCTACTAGACGAGGCTGACGATCTGGAACTTGAGGAACGGCTGCTCGATGTCTTTTTATCGTCTTCTGGAGGTGGTCTGGCATGTATCGCGACCAAATGAGCCACGTGATTCCACATCAATACGCAGCTGGGGAGTTCGGCCACAATTTCGAGGATGGTCGCGATCAGCTCTACCTGTCATCAGTCTTCAAAGTTCGCAATATGACATACGTTATAAGCACCAGTGCCATGTGAATCCAGATCATATCCGATGCACTTATACCCGAGGACATTCCAAGTATGTTCACGGCTTCATGTGTCGATTCATATCAGTCACTGGCTGTAAATGTTAGAGACATTGGGCTCACCGATGCTGATGAACATAATGACAGCGGCAGCAACGATTCCAGTTTGCAACAGCTCGCTAGAGAGATTATGGACCATCGCTCAACCGACTAGTTCCAGATGATCACTCGTTGCTTGAATACTCACGCTTGTGCCTTATCGCCAACAAGCCTGCCTCCGTATATCTTGAACCACAGAATACCGGCGGATATAATCATGAATATGAGCGTCGGACCGAATTGTGCACCCCACTCTGATTTGATGAGGCTTGCAGTGCCTTTTCCCGCGGCTATGAAAGAGTGAGCTACAGTATGGGACTGCGGTGCAGCTTGTGCATGGCTGTAGTGTTGGCTTGCATGATAGGGATTTGCAGCAGGATACTGGACATAGTACGGATTTGCATAGTATTGCCAAGGATTGGAATAATGCATGGTGTCGGTGAGGAGGGAACAAGGGTGGGTCGTGGACAAGGTGGGGTAGGACGGGGCTGGAGGGAAGGGAATGGGAAAGGTGAGAGGAATGAGGGCCACGCTGCAACTGGGGTCTTCCTTCCGGAAGCGAATGATCAGGATTCAAACCAGCTCGCACTTTATCAATAAATTCCACTTTGGAATGCGCAATAATATCGACTCCGTTAGTCTAGGGGACATTAAGGGGTTGTACAAAGGAGTGCAGTGAACTGGGGAATGATGCGAGCACAGCATCGTGTTACCGGGCTCGTCTCATCACCTCTTCACTTGAGCTTATCGTGCCCGATAGACAGATGCAAGATGCCAACTCTAGCAATCTTACTTCGGCCGACCATACTTGGGCACGTAGTGGTATAATAACTCTGGTTTCAGGCTACGAAGGCGAGGCGAGGCGGGGCGAATATTTTCATCTTGAGATGCCTTCTTCGTTCGATGAAGCTGACATAGCCCATTCTTTTTGGATCAGGAACTCACCCTGCGTCGCGTAGTCGAAAAAACAATATGTATGCGCAAAAGCTTGTTATGAAAGGGCACGAGAAAGGGAAGACTGAAAGGGTGCCATTCACCCTAAATCGCGGGTGTTGTTCACGGGACGGTTCAAGGTTGCAAAGACGATGTAGCTGACAGTCGATCTGACACGATTCGACGCAATAGAAAAGGCTATGCTTCGGGTGTCCAAGGACCTGTGATTGACCTCACGACGCATGCTTCTTCCGAGTTTTTGGATTCGATCCGATCATAGGAATGCAAAGTGTCTCATCTGTTCATCCGACCCGATACTGTCAGTCACACCACTCTTCATCTGCCACTGCTCTGTTCCTGATAAATGACATCGGCGCAAACGTACTTCCTTTTATCCCATTGCTAGCCATTTTCACCATTTTCACCAAAGGCCGGTTTATATGATCCAGTATCAGATTGAGTTAGTACCCTGCTTCACGAAGGGGGATCATCACCGGAATAGCACCATCTCATCAGTCTTCGTAAAACACCTCCTCGGGTAGGATATCAGTACGATGGGCTTTTTTAGCAAGAGTAAAAGTAGGCCCTTAGGGCCGGCGGCAGGAATGTTGATGTCGAATGGAAACCCCATGCCGCCTTTCGGAGGGATGGCAAGTCCTGCAGTCTCACCTTATCCATTAGGCCATGTTCCTGCTCCAGTCATGGAAGTCCAGATATGTAAGCTTACCGGTACACATGATCTGTACTCGCTAGAAACGTATATCCAAGGCCACGACTTGAGCTGACAACGTTTGCCTTCACGTCGTGTAGTGATGCACAAGTTGAAAGAAAGGATACTGCGACGAGGTGTACCTCTGTAAGTCGTTGACGAAGTGACGTGATACTGTTTCTGGACTAATTTCTCGAGTCCCTGGGCCTCTCACGGCTGGTTGATCAGCACAGACCCAGAACGTCGACATCTCGTACATTACTCCCAGCTGTGGTTGAGATCGAGGGGCGGCCATGCTGATACATCAGCGCCTCATGTGCAGATAGTGAGTCAAGCCAATGAGAGAACGTTCGTTCACAATGCTCATTATGGTGGCGTGCTCTCCAACACCCCCAGGTGTTATTCTCACTGGGAGAACTAGCTCGATTGTAGGTAGAGATGCTTGAGTTGCAAGCGTGAAAGGATGCAAAAACTGCAAATTCTCGGGTTTGATAGCCTCGTGCTTGCGGAGTAAGCTCAAACGAAAAGATGAATGATAGAGCAATGGGTAGAATAGTTGATGTCTTGCGAGAATTCCGGGTGTATCCCAAACGGACAATGTAATATTGGTTATGTGATCATGTTTCAGTATCGTCCCAACAAACGTTAGTGACACAGGGCTAATGATCGTGTTCACGCTACGCGTTGCCGTCAGATGCCTTTTTCTTCGTGTTCACAAAAGCCTTGGATAGGAAGTAGCACACGCAGAAGATAACTTTAAGGACAACATGCCTTCCCTCACGGTAAGGTAAATCATCCGGCATCAAACACTGCAGTGCGAGAAAGAATGTTGGCAATCCTACTGAGAATTCGCAAGAAGTAGGAGGCGGCGTGGATGTGTGCATGATCAATTGGTCGTATCTTTTGCAACAGAGACCCGACTACAAGTGACTTACGATTCAACGATCCACCCAAAAGTAGATTGGACATTGAATGACTCATAGCGTCGGTAAACACGATTAAAGCCAGTAAGAGCAGGAGCAGTACGATCATGTACGCCATGATACTTGTGAGCTTTCGACATCTTTCACAAAGATCGGAAAGCCACCTGCGACTGCGAATTCGGTTCGGTTTTTCTGGCTTTTTTGCAAGATCTTCCTCGATTGGCAGGAAACTGAGACATTGACAGATAAAAGCTAATATGACCAAAGCTTCAGCAGCCAAGTAGCCTTGTGCGAGTTTGACGGCTGACAACGCGCGGGAACCTGTGGGGTGTTGGAAGAGAGAAACATGGTCAGACGAGATGTAACTTACGCGACTGACGTTTTCCTACCTTCTCCTTGTAGCCACTCACTGCACACCCCAGCTTTGCAAGACCCTGGACCATGCCGGTGACATATCAGCAACCAAACTTTACTCAGCGCTCGAGGAAGATGCGCTCACGAAGAACTCCCGCATATGTTTCCCCCGTCGCAGCAATCGTTGATGGACTCCATCTCCCGCTTGGTGAGACATATAGAAAGCAGCTGTATGTGATGGTCAGGATACCAAATAATATTGTGCGGGAGATCCTTGTTGCGCGATTAGACTCTGAAAGATGTTTGGCAGTAGTTTCTTCCCTGGTTGGATCGTGATGTTTGGCGGCTTGCGGATCTTTGATGATTGCATTTTGCGTGGACATAGTGAGGGAGGTGTTGGGGGTGGTGGGAAAAGACTTGCCGTCAGGAAAAGGGATGGTGAATGAGACCTCCAGGAAGGAAGGAGTCTGTCGTATATTGAGGGCAAGCGCACCTCTTAAAAGCTGCGCTTTGACGCACCGTGTTGCTGTTGCTAGCTAATCAAGGTGGTGCTCAAGGGTGACATAAAGGAAGACCAGGAGTTATCCCTGTGTCTTCAGTTCGATATGGCTTGCTAGGTCGGAAAGCAACTTCAAGTTTCATGATGACGGACATCGTATGCCAAATATTCCACATGCTGGGTGTTACATTGCTTATTCGATATTGTACAACTGTTGATCAGAATTCTTCCTGTGGCTTATAGTTCTAGAGCGTACTGGATTTCTCACAAAGTTTTGCTGATAACCACAGATCCAATACATCATCTTATCTTTGGTCGAAACAAATGGCTAAAGTAGATTCCAGCTTAGAAACAACGCGTTTCACAACTCGACTGCTTTGCGACATTGGCTGATGTTAAGTTGTATATATAGCTGACTATTCGAGGTCTACCTCTCGAGTAGTTACATGATTATGATTCACCCTTTGATTACCTCTTAATTCGGAAGCTACCTTGAGTGCAAGACTTTCTCAGGATTAGCTACCCTTCGTCTTCCACTTCCGGTAAGTATCAGTCCAGTCTTACGTAATAAGTTATTTTATAACTTGTGCTAGGATCCAGTTACAACGGCAGTATCCACGTATATTACGTAATCCTAACTACGGGCCCGCGAGAGTCGATAGACAGGGATATCACGAGATATCGTTGGTGACATAGTGGAAAACTGTAGGAAAACACTCCTTCTATAACCCTATAGTACTTGAGGACATCATTCGTCTTCAACTACTTCGTTATCCTCCGTCATCCTCGTTGACTGAGCTGATGCTTCAAGTTCAATACCTTCGTTGCATCAGCTAATGTTGAAGGATCGACTCCGCTTAGCTATAATGTCCTTTGTTTCAGCGAAGCAACCACGTTGGAGCCACGTTTGAAGCATGACGCCAGAGTGCTTCAAATCTTCATACTTCATTGAAGCAACCAAGCTTAATGCGTGTTTCTCAATGACTAGCTTCATGAAACCATGTAATCTCGAAGCGCTTAGCCATCTAGCTAGCCGGATAGCTATATAAGATAGCTTACCCCACAGTTGTTGTATCCTGACTAGCTACGTGACTCATGACTCACCCTTTGAATTACCCTTAACAATATAGCTAGCTTGAGTGTAAGACCTTCTCAGGAATTCAGGAAGTTCAAGTCTACCAACTAGACTGCCTGCATATCGCAGGTAGTCCACAATGAAGGGTAGTGTCAACGCTGACGTGACTTATGCAAGCAGAGCATCTTTCATATGGGCCCGGCGCGGACGCAATCAGTCGTGTAATCGTCAGATCTTTGTTTACTGGTAAGCCCATCGACGTGTTTATTGGGAGGCAGGAGTCGCAGTTTCATTTATCATCGTTTTCCCAATCGCAAAGAATGGTATTGTCTGGCGAGACGGGTGTACATCAAGAAACGATAAGCAGAATTTATAGCGACAGTCGAAGATCAGGAGGCGTTGGATTGATGGAAAGATCATCTTCTGGCAACCCCTGATCAGCTACCCTTCGCTTTCCTCCCTTCGGTAATAACAATCTTCGTTTTACGGAGCAAGTGCCTGATAACGTGTGCTAGTACCCTTTACAAGTTTATGACGGCGGTACAGGTGCTATATTAGTACCAACATGATATAGACCACTTGTCAACCACAGAGACGACAAGAGTTCAACGGTTTTGAGCATTCGTTCGTGATCCGTCGGGAATCTAAAGGTACCGCAAGATCATCCCGAAGGTTTAGTGTTACTTTCGGCGAGTTTACGACGTCACTGGATATTTCACGCTTCTTGCTGATCATGCGAATGTACTTTCCTGCTTACACTACCACTCAATTCCGGACTCTCGTCCCATAGACCAGCCTGAACGTATCTGGTACCAAGCGGCATGTTGTAACTGAGTTGCGTTTAGAGCTCACTTAACCGGTCCCGTCGAGAGAAGACAAACACTCGTCGGGGCCAAGTGGCTGGGCTTGTCAGTCTATTGGTCTTGAGTTTGCGTTGTTGTGGCTAACATTCTCTTACTGCCGCCCGGGTTAACCTCTAGCTGCGGTATCGGACCACAGTCTAGTCACTTTTCTGATTCTTTCGCCAGAGCGAATGATTCACGCGGGTTCTCCTAAACGGGTGCTCACACAGCAGCCTAGTTGTGTGTTGAGTAGAAATAATACATATTACCCGAGGAGGCTCTGCTCGGAAGGAGGAGTGAACGCCTGAAGCACGGTAGAGCCGTGATATACACGTAACCTTCCTGATATTAGCCGACTTACACAAGTACTGACACTAGCAGCTACACTAGCTGTTGCACTGGGACAGCTACTGGGACGCTAGATGGTGCGCATATGGTGCGCCCCATTCCCGCTCAGCGATGGCCCGGCTGAGACATGTTCAGGCATGAACTACTTGTTATGAACATTAGGCATTTTCCTCATCACCACCACCCTCACATTCCAACATACCAAACGACCCTCCGACAATTTGAAAGTTCTCAAGATGTCAGTGTCTGCGACGGGTGACTTCGTACAGGAGGACTGGACGGTCGTTCAAGCAAGGTACGTTGTATTCTTCCTAGCATCTCCGTAACGAAACGATCTTTGACCTCTCACTTACTGTAGGACATTCACGAAATGGTAAGCTTCTCTGACCATATACGATGGATACTGGCTGATGTGCTCCTTTCCGGTGGTGTTTGTGGTGGTAGGATCAACACGAAGCTCATATCGCACGAGTTGGAAGGAATGAGCGATTTGGTAACGGGATTGAGCGACGGTGTGAAGCTCATTCAACTACTCGTACGTCTCTCCTTCCTTCTTGATCTTCTTCAACCTCGGTGTCTGCTTACGGTTTGATTTACGGTTCAATGATGCTTAGGAGATCATGTCCGGTACGCCGTTAGGTCGGTACAATCCAAAACCGAAAATGCGAGTCCAGAAAGCGGAAGTGAGTCTGCAAACCGATACGAACGAGCTTCCGCTCCTGGTTCCTTCTTGACTGATTATCGATACGTTTTCTCTGATTGTTTGTCATAGAACGCGAAGAAGGCTTTAGATTTCATTCGGAGTAAAGACGTTCGGTTGACAAACATCGGCAGTGAAGGTGCGTCCTCCATCTTCCTCGCTTGGGCTTTCACCCGTCCTTATGTTGTTGTATGGCGGAACAGATATCGTAGATGGAAATGCAAAGCTCGTTCTTGGACTGGTGAGAATGCTTCTTGGATAAAATCGACGGAGGTGGTGAAAAGGATGTAGAAGCTGATTGAAGGATTTCGGGAGGGGATAGATATGGACGCTTATTCTGCGATTTACAATGTCAAGCATCAAGTAAGTCAACCTCTTCCATTTTTTCTCCCGTCCACTCTACATCACCATCAATCGGATCGCCATCATACTGCCCCCAAGCCTGCAACTCTATCTGAACTCCCCAATGACCTCTAACAGCGAAGAAGGCCTTCAAGCACGGGAAGGACTCCTCCTCTGGTGTCAACGCAAGACCGCCGGTCCGCCGTACGCTCCGGATGTGGAAATTAGGGATTTCAAAAGAAGTTGGAGTACCGGATTGGCTTTGTATGTCTGTCTTTCCCTTTTTTCCTCAATCCTTCTCGCTGGTGAGTTATGCGATTGATGAGTGCTGATAGTTTGGCTGGTCTGTTGTACGGAATCGGATAGGTGTGCATTGATCCATCGCCATCGACCTGACCTGTTAAATTGGGAGGCATTGGACAAGGTGGGCGTCCAGGGTCGCGTTTTCATTTTTCGAGAAATACGAAAGCTGATGGCGCGGGATGGAATGATGCGTGTGGTGTGAGATAGTCAGATGTGATAGGAAACACACAACGGGCCTTTGATGTCGCGCAGGAACATTTGGGTATTCCTGTAAGTGCTCTCCATGTGCCGGCAAGCTAGTTGGAACTGCGGTGTTCGGGACGCTGATCTTATTGTTTGGCAATATCGTGTCCGTAGCAACTTCTTGAAGTGTCTGATCTGTGCGGCGAAAAGATACCAGACGAGAGATCAGGTAGGTCTACCCACATTCACCAGCTCACCCGCATACTTCGCAGAAATCTTATCGATTCGCGACGTGTGATTTTGTGGCTAGTGATAACCTACGTCGCCGAGTTTTTCCATGCGTTTGCTTCCTTGGACAAGGCCGAAGTCACAGCGAGGAGGGTAGAAAAGTTTGCGACGATGTTGAGTGGGATACAGTGGGTACATCTTTCTCTCTGACGCGTAGTTTTTAAAGCTGAATGTACGTCGTTCATGGTACGAATCAGGAAACAGCAGCAGGATTACGTTGCGCAGGCGAAACACGTGCGTTCCGCCACTACCACATCATCTCGCCCGGCCATTAACGCGCTCTACATTTTACAAACAGCTCCGAACCGAAGTCCAATCCTACATCCGCAACTGGGCGGCCAAAGCGCTTTCGAACGACCTTTACCAGCTCGAAAAAGAAATGTCGGCCCTCTATTCCTGGAAGACCGAGGTCAAACGCCCTGCAGCGCGTGAAAAAGCCAAAGCGGTTGCGTTGTTTGGGAATATACAGACACGGTTGAGTGAGAACCGGTTGAGAAGTTGGGAGCCGCCGTCAGGTCTTTCATCGGAAGTAAGTGCGAGTGGAATATATGGAGCGGATGTTCCGTGAGCTGATTGGGACTGTGTTGTCAGGATTTGGACAATGACTGGAGGGATTTACTCAAGGCGGAAACTAGCTACATGCGTAAACTGGATGCGCACTACAAACAGTACGTTAAGATCGTCTTTCGGAAGTACCAAAACTGATTGCTGGATGCTTTTTTTGGTAGACTGAAACAGGCTATGAAGGAAGAATACGGATCAGTTGCATCTGCATTGATACAAAGAGTACAACGCCTGAATACCCAAATAGCACATATGTCAGGTTCTCTGCAGGTACGTCCCTTGCCGTTCATCATCATTTTCATCATCTGTCGCTCGAACCACTAAGGCCGCGCACGCCGTAACAGGAGCAAAAAGCCCTTGCCCAACGCATCTCGCTAGAAGTCGGCACTATCAAGCAAGACGTCGCTGCCGCCGCCGGGTTGAGCAACCGCTGTACAGAGGCAAAGATCGACTGGGGCGATCTTGAGCCTATAGAGGATCTAGAGTACGAGGCGCAGCTGTTAGAGGATAATATTGCCGCCAAGCTGCGGTTCATTGAAAATGGTGGGTCCGCGATTCTTTCCGTTGCGTCTGGATTACAGGATACTGATTAAAGCCGTTTGATAGAGCTGATTGCGACGAATCATAGTAATGTTACAAAAGACAAGCTGTTGGAATGGCAAGCAACATGGCAACACTTTTGTGATGAAGAGATGGGATATCAGGTAAGGCTTTCACCCTGCGGGAAGGTATACGCTTTGACTGACCGCGCTTTCGGGTGGATAGGATCTGGATTCGAGGCAGTTACAGGCAGCGCTGGCGAGTCTCGGACACGTATACAGCACGGAAGACTTTCTGCGGATATACGACAACATCGTGCGGAAACACGGAGCGGTGACATATGAGGCTTTCGCTGACCTACTCGTACGTCCTGCGCACTCCTACACGCTCTGCTTTTTAACTGACGACCCACTTCTGTCTACCAGGTCACCATCACAGAGGACTCATCGTCACCGGAACAACTGATAGAAGCTTTCCGTCTATTAGCACAAGGGGACGATGTAGTGACCGGGGAAGATCTCCGTAGGGCTCGAATATCACCAACGGCGACGACGTTTTTGAGCGAGGCCATGCCGAATCTTTCGAGTAGGGCGGTGGATGGAGGGGAAGGGGACGCGGCGGATAACAGTACTGGCCCGGTGTACGACTGTGAGTTGCTTCACAAAGCTGAAACGTATGGAAAACACACTGACTGACGCTTTTCGGCTTTGATAGATCGGGCTTTCTTACAAGCTACGTTTGCAGAAGCGTGAGCTGCCTGCGACCTGACTGCGACACGCAGGCCGAGTTCTATACACAGGGTTGTGCGGATAAGAGATGGACAACATCACAGAGACAACGACTGTTGTCGAGATACAATAGGCTCCTTTATGCCAGGGCTTCATACGTCTTGAATATTTATACATGACCATATACTACTACCTAATGTGCCAACTTGTATACGAGGAGCAAGAAGTAGGTTGCGATGGCTGACAAAGCAAGACTCGGATCCGCATTATCTTGAATTGTGGGTTCAGCCAACCACCAACGACGTTTATCGTCAAGAAGCTGTTTAGGACGACGAGGACAACAGTACTCGCAACAACGAAAGGGATTAGAAATAATCTATAGACAATACAAGATGCTCGCACAATCCACTCGGCTCATCCGACCCGCCGCCTCCACCGCCAGGCTGGCGTTCGTCAGCATGCGATTCAACTCCTCCTCGGCAGGACCAACAGACGCAACCCGCTCCCCCGTAAACCCATTCCCCACCGCCCGCCCTTCTCCCTCCGAATCGAAGCCTCAGCAATCCGGTATTATCCCCGCGGAGGCAGAGGCACAGCGGGTATTGCAGGAACGACGGGTGCAGGATGAGCATGAGAGGAGCGGATTGACGACGAGTGCGCCGAGTGTGGAGATTGTTGCGGCGGATGTGTTGAACGATGCGCCTCGTGAGTATTTCTGAAGAGCGAAGCGAGCGACGATTGAACCGAGGAGGAGTGGTGATGACGAGGAAAGGAGGAGCAAGACGGATGCGAGATGGACGAAGATGATAGCGATGCGGTTGAAAAGACCCACGGCGCAAGAAGAGCGGAAATGGATGATGCGCTTGCCATTGGTCGCCAGAAGTCTATGTCTTGTGCCGATGGTGAAGAGTGAAAGAACTTTTCCGAGGCACGAAGAGGGCCGAAGGAATCGCGTCTCTGGAATCGACGATGACAGGACGACCGAGACTGGGCGCCATGCATCGAAAGCGCGAGCGGAACCGCCAGGTGCAGGTGTTGGTCGTTCGACAAAAACGTAGGATGTCTGTGCATTCATCTCATTGCTGTCGTCATTCCGCTGGTCGTTGCAGCATGCATGTCAATCGTCCAGCCAAGTCGCCATGGTCGTTTGATCGAGACGACGTGTCGAGGCCTGCGCATGGAATCGCTGGCCTCAAGGGTTGGTCCATGGAGCATTGTCCTAGGCAGGAAGTCTGCAGGAACACGCATCGGGCAGAATATCGTGAAAGCTGGAGAAGGGTGCTTGTGACCGAAGAGCTGTCGTGCCGAGTGATTGGCTGATACATGGAGAAAAGAACCGTCTGTTCGGCGGGAAACGGTTGTTCTTGGACGCCGCAGGGTGGTTGTGAGGCTTTTTCCGCGGCCTTTGCATGCGCAAGATTATGGAGATCTTCGTGAATCACGAAGTTGCCCGGTCGCTTCCAATGCGCCGTCGTCGCCCGTGTATGTTCAGGGCTGAGAATGGGTTGATCCGCGGGAACGAGGATTGTGGGCCGTGCCCTACCGGCCCGCATGGACAGGTCAGCCGGGAGTCAGCATGATTCTGGCACACTACGCCGCGATCCTTGCTGTCGGGACCAATTCAAAGAGGATGAGTGACTACAGCGCAGAGTTCAGGACCTGTCCTTCAATCGGGCCGAGGTGGCTTGTAGGTTGGCTTCGTCACACAAGTGGGATGGGAGCAATGCTTTACCGTTGAGAAAAGTTTTTGGGTCCGGCTGTCAAGTGTGTCGAGGTCTCATGTGATATCACACATCTGACACGATGCCACTGACCGAGAATAGGTTGGAGAAAGGGCGATATGACGAAGCCATATTATTGTTCACCTGCTAACTCACTCCCCTCTCCCTCTGCTGTGCTTCTCCTCGCGCGCGCCTTTCATCGCCGCCTTCTCCACACATCGCAGCCGCACTCCACCACCGAACGGTCCGCATCTTCAGCCCCACGAAATCCACCATGCAATCGGGTAAACAAGGAGCAGTTCACTGGAGGATCGATTTTGATGTGCTGGAAGGAGCGGGCAGGTGGGAGAATGCGTTGATGGGTTGGGGCAGTTCGTGAGTAGCGCTTTTCTGTACTTGGAGATTGGGATGAGGCGTGTTGCACGCGACGGTGTCGAATTGTTTGGGAAAGAGTTGCACGAGGGAATTTTTTCCGCTGCCGTGCGCCGTCGCAGGTAGCACTGGTTAACGGATTGATTGTCAGTCTGGGCCACCTTATCGAATGGAATCCGGCCCCTTTTGACTCGACTGTCGCTCCGGTGGCCCCGCCAGGACCTTTTCATCATTCGCCGTTATCATATACAGACACTTACGCATTGCCCCCCTATGTAGCGCCGATTACATGCAAGGCAGCACCATGAAGTTCTGGACCAAGGAAGATGCTATTCACTTTGTATGTTGTCCGATTCCACCTTGCGCTTCTACGCTTGCTCACTTATGCTGACCGCTGACGTGTGATGCGCTGATGATACAGGCCGAGAAGCAAGGATGGAACTACCACGTTGACAAGGAACACAAGGAGAGGATACCGCCCAAGTCGTACGGTACGTCTCTTTTGCATCTAGTTTTCCCGTCTCGTTGCTCGCCCATGACGTGAAGCTGACCGACTGCGTTCGTTGGTATAGCGGAGAACTTTGTACATATCCCTGGAAAGTTGAGGCGTCATCAAACCAAGTAGGAACCGGACGTATGATGTTTTTTCCTGCTTGTGCGGACGGATGGACACGTGGATGCAATGCTTTGTAGTACACCACTCGATCGATCTGATCGTCATATGCCTTGGATGGAATGGCTGTTGTGGAAATTTGACAAGGATCGTGTAGTGCCGCGATCGGCCTCTCGACGTTGGAACGGCCCATGGCACACACTACCTTGGGGTGAAGACTACTGACCAACACGCAGTCCTGTTATTGCTCAAGATGCAAGTTAGACCGCAGCTCATCCAAGGCGCTTTCGGCACCCTGATGCTCACACTATATGTGATTGCCGTACATTATGTGTCGAGGAGTTCCCTTGCCTCCCTGGCTACCGGTCATCTTCCCTTGTCATCCGTCCTGGACGACATGCACGGAATGGAGCGTCGCTTCCTGGACGCTCTTTCACTGCGATTCCGAGACGATTGCTATCGCGGCGAGCATTATGACGCACCTAGTCATCATCATCATCATCAAGTACCCACTCCATCACGCGTGCCGCTGGGGCAATACAAAAAGACAAGGTCCCATCGCGTTCAGACGAAAATACAGGTTGTATCCTTGGTCCTCATCGTTTCCTCGACCGCCCTAATCTCACTGCGCCTGTTGAAGACTATGTCTCGACGCATCTTTAAGAAGTTGCCACCCCCTTCCCTTTCTTTCCATGCGACCATTTCACACAGTCTCCGTGGTAGGACGGCGGCCTCACCACCCCCTTGGCGCCTCCGTTCAAACCTACTTGTCTACGAATTCGGTCGTTCTTTCGTTTGGCATTCCATTCAATCATGTCCATTTACCACATGAGCCAGCTTTTCATTGGCGACCTAATAAGCAAGTACGCCGCTGGATGCGAGTGTAATAATGGGAGAGAACAAAAGTGTAAAGTGTCCAAGTAGAGTAACTAGTAGAGTAACGGCCAAAGGTGCGCCCCTAGCCAATATCACCACGTGCGGGGGATTCGTAACCAACAAGGACAAGGAAAGCCAAGAATATGAGAGACCCTTACACAACTAACACACAGCACACCGGTATCGCTGCTCTATACTGCTCGCCTCGACCACCACCATCCATCACAAACCAAGAACTACACCGCAAAAACTGCAGCTCGAAACCCGCATTTTCCACCCTTCCAAAGCACGCAAAACACGCACAACTCACACAATGTCAAACCACTCACCTCCATCCGCCGTCCCACCGAAATTCATTCCACGTCCACTATCAAGCGGTACACATCCGCTCTCCCAACTAGCTCGACACGGGAAATACGTCTTGGCTGGTGTCGTCGGGTGCTGGTATACCAACGTTGTGGGATTGGTGGCTGATGAGCTGTTAGGTGGGCAGTACGGGAGTTGGTCGACGCCAGGAACGGGAGCGGTGAGGAGTGGAAGTGTATGGAAAGGGTATAAGATGATGATTACTTCGCTAGCATTGCAGCTGATGACGATAGTGAGTTACTTCTCTCCCTCTCTTCCTTGCGTCGTTGCTTCGCCGGTCCTACGTAACAAGGCGCGGCGCAGGTGGGCTAAATGAGTGATCACTCGTTGGCATGATAGGCGATATTCCTGTACCTCGTTGTGTTCCTACCGTGGATCCGAGGTGTGATACCAAACGTACGTCCTCCCTTTCCTCAGAAATATCTTCGAAATGCCCGCTCTGACAAACCTGTACATATGTCTTGTTCCTGTCATTGTTGTACGCGTAGTACCCATCATGGCAGCGTTCTCGTCGACTACGAACCATCATGCCCCTACTGACAGCAACCATCATCTCTGGGTACATTACATTCGTCCTCGCCCTAGTCAGAGGGACAGGGTTGAACAGCTTCAAGAGTTTCATTGCAGGTACGTCGCACAACGTTTTCTCCCCTCCTTCACGTTCTTCTCCTACAAACGTCGCACACACACACATACAATCTTCAAAAACGACGTGACTGACCTCCGCTGGTGGACGTATGCATAGCGACATCCGTCTACCTCCTCACGTTCGGGATGTTGGGACTAATACCCTCACCCGGTCTTCCACCGATTTCCGCGTCCGATGCGGGCGATACGTACAAGGGACGGAGGGACTAGGTCGTGTCGCGTAGCAGGGACTAGGTCGTGTCGCGTAGCAGGGACTAGTAGGCGATTCACATGGACGGAGCGGGTGGGGGGTTGCCATGTTTGGGTTGTTTGGGTTGCTGCGTTATGTGCGGTGCGCGTGGTGGGAATAGGTTATTGCTCTGCATCTTAGGGTGCATGTATATTGGCTTGGTTTGAACTATTATTTACTGTATTGCTTTGAGCATATATTAGGTGCCCTCGTCTGCACGGAATCGGAACGATCGTACCGCTTTGCTATAGCGGCCTGATGTCATCTTTGGACGGCAGCAAGCAAACAGCGCCCGACGCATGGAGCTTCCAAAGGTCTGCTTGTCCGGAGAATGGTGGCAAACAAAGTTTCGTCGCAATGATCTGAGGCTCAGGCATGCTATCTATAACGACAAGCAGCCGAACCTTGACTACAACATAATACAACGAACAACATCCGACATCATAACGCGTTGAAGGATCGCATTATACACGGCATTCGGGGACCTTGTATGCTAGCCTAGCAGGTTCCCGGAACGCCACAGCTCCCAGCTTCGCACTTGCAAACTTTGTCCGCCCATCACTTCCCCATAATCACCTTCGAGAATTCCCATTGGACCCGGCCCCACCTGGACCCAGCGTTTCTGGAATCCCAGAGGGCATCAGTTCCCATACCCGCCGTTCCGCGTTGTAACGTGTCCAAATGATTGGAGAGCGTTGTTGATTCGTTCTGAATCCGAGGGCAGCTTCATAGAACCCTTTAGCGAGAAACTCTAGACAACGTCTTCGCACCCACTGACAAGAGAGATCATGGTTAGAGGGCTGACCTGCACCCACAAACTCGTACATAGCTTGAAGTATGGATGCGCGAATACCATTGAACGGTAGAAGGTTCTCGATTCTTTGCGCGAGGTCCACGGGTCGCTCATATTCCGCGACTGGAAAATTAAAAACCGTGAAGGGTTCTTCGACAAGGGCTGTACCCACAAGGGTTGAGGTCGTTTCCCTCAACAAGTTAAAGCTGATCGTCCATTCGGGTTGTGCGCCGTTGAGTCCTCCTACTCTGGAGGATACATTGAGGGTGATATATTCCGCGACACGCTGAGGTGGCAGTCGCGTACCTGCTGGGGCATGTCGCTGGAGAGACTCCGGAGCATGGGAGGCGTAGCTGTTCGAACCAGCCAGATGCTGAGGAGTGTCAGAGGAGAACGCAGGAGCGCCAATCTCAGAAGGATGCAGCAGCTCTCGGAGCCGAGGTAACCTTTCTCCCGGTCCTTGAGGATTATCGTTCATGAGAGGCAGGCGATCATGATGAGGCGCACTGGAAGATGCGGTCGAAGCTCCCGACGGTTCCGCCACGCGATCGCCCGAGGCACCCGATGTGCTTTGAGGACCAAGAGGCCATATCAAGGCAGGTACCCGCATACAAATTCCATCAGGGTGCCTCAGGGCAAAAGTGAGCGTACCACCACGCAGCGTAGAGTGCAGGGAATTCGCCTCTTCAGTCGCGAAAAAGGAATGTACGCTACAAGAGATGTGGGAAATGAATACTTCCGCGACACATGTTGGTTACAGTATCAGGGAATATAAATATGACTAACATTGGAGGGTCACTGCAGGAATTTGTTGTAGGTAGCCGGGGCGCCACCCGAAACGTATGGAAACTACTTTGGCTACAAGACCACCGCAATGTGAAATCTGATCGTTAAATAGATCTATCGGGTAAATCGGACTGGGAAATCTCGAAAAGTCGACTCACTTTGTTGTAGGTTGGGGCGGACCCCCAGAAGATGTTGTGCCGCAACTTTGAGGTGGCCAAGACATTCCAGAATCCACAAAGGTACCGGTTATTACGTGGTGCAAATACTGGACAAGGCAACAAAGCTCGAAGCTTGAACTGTTTCGTGCAAGCGGCTTCTCTGAAGACGTCTCGAGCGAACGGGTGTCCGGCGAGCATTCCAGCTAAGTGAATATATAGGCAGTGTCCAGTACTGCGACCGAGACACAAGTCAGTAAAGAAGCGCATCGCTCCTTCTTATGTGTAGAAGCATTGAAAGGAAAACACATCTTTATTAATTAATGAAACGAGCAAGTGATCGATATCGGGCAGGAGGAAGAATCGTCTACTGTTTACCGTGAAAGTTACATACGGTGACAACGCAAATCTCCACAAGTCGGACATCGCAATCGGAAAGCTGAAAACATGAACCCACAATGCAGAAAGTTGCTTTCTGAATGTTTCCGAAGCCCACAATGGCTTGCAGTGGCCTAGTGGGCCGGATTGAGAGGGCATTGCGTCTGCTGAACGGCGATGACGTGCTGCTTGTGACTGATATTTGACGTATGTCCAGCAGCTTTGGCCTGTCGAAATTCATCTGTGTGCGTGTGTCGAAGCGCAAAGGTGCAGTCTGCAGCAAGACAGGGACCTAACCGAAGAGAAAGGCAAGACTCCTTTGTGACGAGAGAAGCGACCAAAGGAAAATACAAAGTAAATTGGATCTTGAAACAGTCGATCGGCTGTACAGCCATTCAGTATAATCACGCACCCTGACATCGCCTCACAACCGGGCCCTCCTACATCCACTCCTCTACGCCCCATGTCCTTCTCCTCCGAGCCTTGGCCGCACTAGAACCCTTCATCGGCCGCATGATCGTAAAAGTCATCAAAATCATCCCCACCCTCGTCCAACTCGTCAAACTCGTCCGACCAACCTTCCCCTCCCCTTCCGTCGCCACCGTAGCCGTCCATCATCCCTCCGAGACCCAACAGCTCAGCAACAGACTCAACCAACCAACTCATGGTTTCACCATCAACCGTTCGGATATGCTTGACGATGTTTGTGCGTGTTTTCGCGCCGCCGAGTTCATCACGTTGGATCGTAGCGGAATAGTGAATCAACGGCGGAGGATGCGCACGCCGATCATCAACCTTGACCTCGAACGTCTGTAACGCAGGAATCGCCTGCGCCGCTTTCTCCACCATCACTTCAATCTGTTCGAGCGTCGGGAAATACCGACTGATAGCGCCTGTTAGATCACGGTCAGCTGGAAGGTCGTTGGGCCGGAGTTGTTGGATCGTTTCCGAGATTTCGTCAATGTCGGGGTACTGGATGAAGAACCGGACATGTCGGATGGTCGGGACAAAGTGTGTGAGAAGGTGGGTCCACAGTTGCTGTCGCCGCAGAGGTCTTGTTAGTACGGGTCGAGAGACAGACAAGGATAAAGTACACGACTCACCAGATCACAAGGGTTCCCGGCATCCTTCCTATACCTCGTCTCGAAATAGATATTCAACTCCTCCAACCCCACAAAATCCTCCTTCCAGAATCCAGGGAACGGCTCATATTTCGGCAATTTATTATACCCTGGATAATCCTTATCCGCATCATCCTCCAACCCGGTATGCAAGTTGAGCTGTCGCACATCCTTGACCTGTCGTACGACGTTGTGTAGCCATTCCGCGGGCGAGGTGGTGAATGGTCCAGGGAGGTGGAGCATGAATTCATCATACGAGCGGAGGGTCAACGAATGGACAGAGATCGGTTGGACTTTTTTGGTAGTCGGGGCGGTAGTGCTTTCGAGTAGAGCGGAAGGCAGGTGTACGTCCAGCGAGTTCAAGGTGTGGAATGTGAACACCGGGTTGGGAATATGCTCGACCGCGTAGAAATCGTACGAGCTCGTATGCCTGATCGCACGCAGTTCCGAGAAACTACTGCAGAATGATTGGTAGTCTGGTGATTTTGCGACACCTTCTGTGATTCGCCCGTTGCCAAAAATGATGGCGCTGTAGGAGATGACAGTGTATCAGTGATTGCGAGAGGAATAGTGAGGGATGAGGAGTAGGGATACGCACTGGACGTGATGCCGCTTCGGTTCCCGAACAACCTTTACAGTCTTCCTCAAATCCGCCTCTGTATCCTTGACTCTCAACACCCTCATCCTCACCTTCCAAAACGCCTCCTCTCTCAACCTCCTACAAACGAGCGCCAGGCTATCCAAATCCTTGTTCCACGGCGATCTCTGAAAAACGTTATCCTGCGCATCTTTTTCGACTCCGTAAAGCGGTACATTCCGAGGCTTTTCAGGAAGGTCGAGTTGCAGCTGCGTGATGATGAGTTGAAGGATGTCTTCCGGCAAGGTGTCGAGGTTCGGTGCGGTGTCCGTTGTAGACATTTGTTGCAATTGATCCGAGAGTGTGGCCATCTTGGTATCACACCGGCTTCTGCAGCAGCTGATATCAACGGGTGGTAATGGTTATAGTAGAGAGGAAGATACCCTTGTGTATATTAAACGGGATATCATAAGAGAAGGAGGATAACAGCAACGAGAAAGCTAAGCTGGCGATCGCGACTGAGATGACGCTTGTTGTTCTTGTTGTTTGACCGCTTGTTGAGTAACCTCCTCATGATATATGATATGATGGTGCTCTTGTCGCTCACGAATACTGTACCTTTGCCACTCAATCACCATAGTGGATAGCGTCTGCCCATTCAGTGCCGAGTGATCTTCCCTCGATATCGAAGAATGGCCTGGTGGCTCTATCCCAAGAATCATTGTTTTCATGGGTCTGCGACTTCCTTTATATACCTCCTCCAAATAAAGGAAAGGTTTGTGCTTCTGCTATTCCCCCTCCTCTGTCTTCGCTTCGATCCCAACCAGGCAGGTTAGCTATGGAATAGTATATAAATGGACACTTTGACGCACGATGATGGACATCTGCAACGTATGCGATTGATGTGACTTGCGCTTCACTTTTACACTGTTTCGTAGGTTTGGGGATTCCTCGCTTTTGCTATGGGTTTCCACTGATTCATTGGTCACCTATCCGAGTAGGCTGCACGACGCTAGAAACATGTCAATCGCGCTACTATCTTGAGGGTTTGTAATGCCTTCGCTCTCAGATTGGTCTTGGAACCCACCTTCGCGGTATGTGACTGCCATTCCTTCCCGAGCGCTTCCCTATCATGCTCTTATCCGTACTTGTCACATATGTACAAGCAGAATGACCGGACTGACTGGCAGTAGCCAGCACAACGTCAATTCGTGGTTGGCCGCGGACAATGCGCGGTCGATCTCATCACGCGATTCGAGGTCATCTGCTGCTCTCCATACCGCCGGCTCCAACGACGGGACATCCGCCCACCATTCTTCTCGATTACCGCCCGGTACTCGTCGTGCCTACATTCATAATCGCATGCACCGTCGTCCTCATCCTCATATTCGTAGGGGATACACAGTAAACCCATCTCACGCTGCCTTGGATGTCTTCCACCGTTCCACCCATGCATCTCCACCATCGAACCCCTTGGAGAACCAAGGGGCTATTTTTCAAGGGCCAGATTTCTTCAGCATACCAGCATCGCTACCTCAAAGCCGGTTAACTCTGGGTTCACAAAGAAGCGACGGTTTCATCTCCAATCCACCATCCATGATGCATCAGGCTGGTCTGCCGAGGGGCGACTATACACATCACGTCACCCTCGCCGTGGAACCCGCTCCGGATCACAGGGATAAACCGGTGCCTTCTTCGTGGACAATCAGAGTCGTCCGCTTTGAAGGAATGAACGTCGAGCATTTTTACAAATTCGATGTACATGGCTTCGTCGTCTCCAAATACAAGCATCCCACGGATGTCCTAGAGCGAATATGGGTGCTTCTGGGCGATATTCGAAATGTGGCGTGGCGAGCCATGTATGGGGCTTTGCGAATATGTATCAACATGAAATGGGGCTACGAAAAGTACCGAACTCATTGTCTGATGCCCCTCGCTTGGTTGTTTTACAGGTGAGCATATGCCCTCCGTCCTCACTATAGTGATCCAGTCATCATCGCGTACTACAACCGACATACCGACTGGTGGACACTCTCTGCGTCTACTGTACCGGATCTGGTCAGAGGAAACACGGTGCCCGAGTTTCACCAAGATCTACTGTGTCGTATGTGATGAACATATCATCTATCACAGTCGGGGGTGGAACCCAACATGGAGACATACTCGCAGAGATCCAATGGACGGTACTCAGAATTATATGCGACGTCCTCGAGGTCCTGGTGGGCTGAACCGCGAATGACTTTTTGAATGATAATGTCGGTTGTGAGGGTTGGGAGAAGTAGATTTCACGCGTGACGGAAGATTTTCGCTTGAATCATATATTGTAGTAGTAGCGTATACATTCACAAGACCTGTCTGATGGATAAAAGGCAAGTGTTATTCGCCACCATGGCTTGCTATCTTCATGGGCACAAGTTTCATCTGCAAAAGATGAGCAGTAGACGCATCGAGCTCTCTAACCGCTGAAACTAAACTCGATGTCCATATAGAAGGATTTCAGTAACGTTCTCTTCAGATGTCATGTCAATGCGTCCCTCGGCCAATTTGTAGCAGTCGCTGCGCTTCTTTGAGCGCTACGTTTTACCAAGACTCGACGGCCATGCGTTTGTCAAATACAAGCAGTTCCGGGAACGTAGTGTTCTTCCTGTCAACGTCTGAAGGGAGAATGAATTGCTTTGATGCACATTCATCACGCCGCCCCGACGTTTGCTGGCGGGATTAGGTGCACAGTATTGCTTGATGGCTTCCTACATCACAAGAATACGACCGATTCTTCGAGAAGCTAGAATACCCACAATCGTGTATGACGGACGACTTGTTCAGTTAGCTGTACGATTGTCCGTTTGGTCAGCGATACATCACTGCCTTTTCGCGTTAGCTTAGCATGTAGATATCAATTGATTTGTCAGACCCGATGACACTACAGCGCCTCTTTCTGTAGGCACATGCTAAAGTTTATGACGGTACGTAGCAAACCCGGTTCCGTCCCACGAGCCTATGCTAATGACCGAGGAAAGAATGCGCTTGGCCGTGCAGCGGAGTGAAGGTCATATAAATCGTGCTATCGTCGTGGACAACTGTAGGCCTCGATGAATTCAAGCAATATTTACTCTGCTCACATGTCGCTGTGCATACACTCTGCCGACGGGCTACTCCCGCAAATTCCCCTCTGCAAACTTCATGACCCGCTGCACATACTCGACCAACTCGACTTCTTTTTCTGCCGCACGCCGGAGGTGCGATGTCGGGTCGAGCTGCAGCATCAGATGGACGTGTGATGCAATCAGGGCATCAAGTGGTGATGGGCGGCTACAGGAACAACACCATCGAACCATCAGTCAGTACCGCTTTCAACTGCGTAGTGAATAAACGGGGCAAGGGGACTCACACAGCACCCAAGAACCATCCAGTGCCACGCACTTCATCCACATGCGTCCTCGCAAACTCGCCGAGCGCAGCTAACCCCTCCACCCCGTCCTTGATCGCCTTCTTCACTTCATACGCATGTGCTCCGCGTGTACCGGCGTTGAACCCGTACAGCAGCCTGTCCGGGAGGAGGTTGTACAGCAGCGCAGGGAGGTGGATACCGCCTTTGGTTGTTGCAGATGATGGTGTTGATGACTGTTTTGTCGGCGACGAGGCAGATGATGGGGAAAGATCGTCGATGGATCCGAATGTGAATGTATTGAATGGCCAAGGGAGGTGGATCGCCGTCGACGCTTCCGCCGTGGCCGCCATCTGCACGAAACGCAAATAAAAGTCACGCGTATAAGTGGACGACTACAAGCCCGGCAAACTGAGGGGGACGTACGTATGCCGGGTACAGCTTTTGCAGCACGAGATGTGAATACGCAAGAGCGGTCGTATGTGCGTCCTGAGTCGGCATCCCATTCAAGCTACCACCGCGGAACCACCAACGATATCAGCCTTTAGCTCCAACGAAAGAACGCGATGGACTCACTCTTTTACGTCCCCTGGTAGCGGATGTTCTCGGTCTAGCCACTGCCGTATCTCTGATGCCGATAAAAGTTCACCAGTCGGTAATTGAAGGGCCGGTAATGTTCCTACAAGCGAGTACGATAAGCATTGTATTTCCAATCACTACGACAGCGGCATCCTCGCTCGAATTGTGAAGCAGATTATGCATAGGTTGCCCAACCTACATCTCGGAATCTCTGGGTGAAAGAAAGTGACGCGCCTATACCGCCCTACACGAGCTTTGAACAGACAACGACGTCACTCGAGCCCGGCATTGCTCTCTAGCGATCTACATCGGCTCCTTGCTTGACAGTTGGAACGCAGAGAAGCTTGACTCTGCGCTCGCGGCCTTGTAAAGGAATACATACAGCCATGCGTAGACCACCAACACTCGGCTCGAAGAGACAGCCGCTGAGGATCATCGTACCCAGATGAACCCTTTTGCGGCATGCTAGCACGGGAAAACGACCGACCGCAATCCGTTGCGGTCTTTCGAGCGGAAACAGGCTCACCGGCTCAGGACCGACGGGAGGAAAGTGTATTTACCATGTCCTTTCTTTCCTCCGAAGCGACAGCCTCTATCTTGCCGAGTCGCCTCCGATACAGGCAAACGATTCGGGAGGCCGACTCGGACACCCTACAGCGTCTTCAACGAGAAGATAACAGATACGCCTGTCCAAACTGTCCTCCCTATTTCGGCAACGTTCGACGAGACGCAAAGGTTTACGCTCTTGTCATGCAATAGCCCAGGACGCTGGTGCGAGCGATAGGCATAATGCCACGTCGGGCTTGCAAACGGTGCTCCTCGTCTCTCAAGAAGGACCCTACCACCGACCTGACAAACCGCGTGCCCACACTTTACAAAAACAGGCGCTCGCCGACCGAAACTCACCATCCGGGGCCGCGTCCCTGTTCACCCACTCGCGAAACCCAACGTCCACTCCACGGAGGAGGAATAACAGCTGAACCCTTAAACACGCTGGATCGGAGGAGGCCCAGTGGTGCGTTTGCGTATGCGTATGCGTATGCGTGTCGGCGGGGTGAGGTGGTGATACCTAGAAATGCAAAGACAGCAGGGAGTCAAAATGAGGAACGTGCAGAAGATTAGGACAAGGAACGACCGCGGGCATGTAAGAGCACAAACCACAGAGGGTGGTGACCGTGTAACGGGGAGGAAATATCGATCAGGGGAGAAAACGAAACGTACCCAGAGAACAGGTTTTCCAACTTTCTGGGCGCGTGAAGACTGTGTTGTTTCCTGCGGAAGAACGACGAGTGGGAATTTACTGTATAGCCGTGTTATCGATTCGGGCATCCACGACGACGACGACGACGGCGCGGGGACGGCGGTTGGTGATACGGTTGGTTTGGATTCCATGGTTGATCCTGCTCGTCCGGTGGGTGTGATAGCGGCCAAATGAGATCTCTGTTCAGATATGAGTGAGGATTGAAGACGAAGAAATGAGAAGGTCGACCAAGGAAATGACTCCTCTAATTGCGTACCCCCCTTCAATTGACGATCGAGAAAGTATGACCCCCCCCCCCAAACGACCCGCCTGCAGTCATCAACAACGCCTTCTTCATGCAACTCTTTCTCTTTTCTGCTTTCATGTTTCTTGTCAAGACAGTTCTTGTTCTTCTTCTACAACCAATCAACCACACCATGAAGTTTCTCGTAACAAGTATACTCGGGTTGTCCGGTACGTCTCTCTCTACCCATTCTCTTCGCGGACAAAGGGACCCACTAGCCTACCAGCTGACGTCCGCAACATTTCCACCCCCTCCCTGATTCCCCGTATAGGCCTGGCAACACTCGGATCAGCAATCCCAATCCGTATCGTAACCATCGACGCAGTCGCTCCTCTCTCTCCATCCGCCATCGACGTCGGGTACATCACCCACTCCCCCTCTTCCGCCGCCGCCGCCGCTGCTGCAGTAGAAAACGGAAATGAAAATGCGGACCGTATTGGGAAATCGAATAACCTCGCCCCCGGCTGGCTGAAAGAATTCATGGAAAAGTACGCACCTACCTCTACGGAAACGGATACATACTCCCACCCCCACTCTCACGGGTACAAATGGTCTACCACCGCTGCGCATCCGCACCCGCATGGAGGGCCAAACGACCACTCCCTTTCCGCGGGGACAGACGTCTCCCGTGTTACGATCTCAGAATGGATGTATGCGCCGCCCTTGAGCGAGGTATCACCGCCACCGCCATCATCAGAAGAAGACGGACCAGCAGGGGAGATGATGCTCGTCACGCGTCCGGATGGGGTTGTTGTTTACGAGTTTGTCCCGGCGGTGGAAGCGCACGGTGGAGGAGGTTGTGTATTCCGGTACGCGGTCCTCTCCCTTCCCATCTTTTCGTCCCACTAACCACTTCCCCGCCTCCGCCCTCGCAGATCATTCAAAAACATGGTCTCCTCACTCACGACACACCAACTCGTCGTATTCTTGGTCACAACATCCCTCATGCTCCTCGTCATCCTCCGCCTAGCATTCCTTATCGCACTCCTGATCCACCGTGCGCATTTGTGGGCGAATGAATGTCCGGGTCAAGCAGCGGCGAGGAGGAGACGACATTTGGCGAGGGAGGCAGAGTTGGTGGATGATGGGACGAGCAAGGCGGAGAATGTGGAAGATGTGGATCCTGTGCCTGCTTACACCGTCGATGAGCAAGAGGAGGGCGAGAAGGATGTCTTGCTGCCCGCTTACGTTGAGCGCGCTTGATCCGTTTCCAGTCACCATTCCCGCGTCAGATCCCTCTTTCGTAAACTTGTGCTTGTTTTTCTCGTTCAGTTGTACCCCCCTTTTCTCCATAGTTGATGTATCTTGTTTATAGGACAGACTGTATTTGTTCGTTTATTCGCTTACGATCGTTCGCATCCCTACATCTGCTGCCCTTGCAAAACTTCAATTGTTTTAGATACAGCTCCTCTTGGCTTTTCATCAACGGAAAGCTTGTGGAAAGGTCTAAACGAGCTTTCTTCCCAACTCGGGCGCGTACGTTATGGGTAATACTCAAGTCGCAGCGGCGGTCGCACTTTTTGACATCAGCAAAAGGCAAGCATTTGCAGATCGCTCTCTAAAGATGATACCATGAGTGACGCCACTATACATATCTTTGACACTAAAAATATACTGTTCGACGATAAACCACCTTCAAGATACACGTTACTTGCTGACATTCAACAGAAGGCATGACCCTGACTGGAATGCTTCTCTACATCCACTCGGACTTGAGGATCTTGCATTTCCTATCCCTCCGTGTCAGGCTCCTCATCATCCGTCCGTCCACCATCTTTCGTTTGGTCTTACGTGTCAGTCGTCACCTTTCTTTCTGCTTCTTCAATCTCTTTCCCTTTCAATCGGAGCTGCTCTCTGCAGTCTCGAACGCACTCGCCAAGTGCTTCAAGATATAAGGCCCGATCTGTACTATCATTTTGTGTCAGACGATCCTTCAGCTTCCAGTCACCCGATTCAGGGGGAATAGCGTGAGTTAATATCTGTTCGTCAAGTAGAAATTTCGCAATCTTGCCTACGTCCGACATTTCTTGATCGACTTGTTTAGTGATTGGCTTTGTAGCCGTTGTGATCTCTCCTTTGGAAAAGACGACATTGACAACGAACCATTCGTCAGAGCAGAAGATCTCCCTGGGAACGAGTGATGTCTTGGCATCCTCATAGACCACTCTGCCAACATTCAACTTGACGGTGATATGCCAATTGACGATGACTCCCGATGCGAATATCCCCTTCTTCTCGTGGAGTATGTTGACCCCGGAAACATCTCGTCCATTCAGGCTGTCAGATCCCGTGCTTTCTTCTCCTGCCGCGGAAGAAGAAGGTGCTCCTCCAGAGGAGACTACTTCAGATCTTTGGCTATCACTGTCGCCCCATTCCGATGCACGGTCTGATGCTCGACTATCTGAGCAATGCTGAGATGCAGTTAAACGAGAAAACCGCGGTTCATGCGAAGCATTTTCCTCGAGTGGAATTTTCGCCGCATCATCTGATGTGATTGTTCGAACACTTTCCGGGCTTCCTGTCGCCAGAGAGTCCCCAGGAGATTCAGGTGAATGGCCTGCTTCTCTCTTCCTTGTCAAGTGCGAGGGGGGTTCAATGGTGCCAACTTCATCTGGTCTGATCTCACTAGGGTTTGAACCGATACTGCCACTAGGCAGATGTGGGTTCATAGCAGAGTAGTAATGAGCAAACTCCGAATGAGAGGCGGCACTTTCGTCTCTAATGGAAGGATATTGCTCTAACCTCTCGACCTGAAAAACACCTGTCCCTATTGTTCCAGCGGCTCTTCGCTGATATACTATTGGAGCTAAAGGGAGGCGAATGTCCCAAAGCGAGCTCCCAAGATCCTACAGGGTGTTTCCGTTCACGTCGGGAAAATCGAAAGGCCTTGCGCATTCAAAAGAGATCACCCGAACACGGTACCCCCAGCAAGGAGCACGTCGTGTGAGGAGCTGCAAGTCACTTTCTCCTTCAGACGCTATGTGGTGCAGAATAATACCATACCAGTATACAATCATCACTGACAGCCTTTTTAGCGAGATTGACTTTCCAGATCAAGCCCTGATCCCCCCATCATCATCTTCGATTGTCGCGCAAGTTCGTACAACCCCGCAGGCCGAGATCTGGCAAAGACGCCAAAAAGTAATGATGACTCCGTCACTGGTTGAGTATAAGGGAACTTTCAGTGGGATTGCCTCAAGAAAATGATGAAGAAAGATGCAGCTGCAATTTACTTCTGGAGGATAATGATTTGAGCAAAGAACAGCCGAGGGAAACCCCAGCGACTTACGGATGCAGTATATCTGTAATCGGATGGTTGCATACCGGGTAAGATCATATCGACCACTCGTTGACCATCGTTCGTCTTTGTACACCTGGTGCGCCGCTACACTACGAATTTAGACACCGCTCTTTTGCCGAGTTCGCCCAAGGGCCACCGGTGTAAACATGCTCCTCAGTGCTGAGCAACTCGAGCGCGTGATACCAACGGTGAGTGGCGGTGACGGCTCGCTTTTCCAGTCATCAAACCCAGGATCGTGTACATGTGTATTTTGGACGCAAGATGCAATAAGAAGATTACTAGTACAACAGTCTACTACAACACGCGACTTAATGAATCGCACCGCCTTCTACATGATTGGACTCATCATCGTCAACAACGTTGCCCGGCAGTAAATTATATCGCCCAATCAGATGCGTTTTGTCTCCACCTCAGTCGTAACTCCGTTATGTTGGCCTTGTCAAGAGCTTCTATCTCTGCCAGCGCCTTCATCTGTGCTTCTACTGCCTCTCTACGCCGTCTGATGCATCCAACTAATGCCGCGAGAGAATCAGTGCGCCGTGAACTTGTTTTGTTTTGGAGCCATTTCATCCAGGGGACACCTGAAGTCGCTGTCTTACACTTAGAGACGAGGTACATGAGTAGCAATTCAGCAAGTCCCTCGGCAAGTCCTTTGGGCAGAGGGAATTGGTTTTGGACCGGGAAGACTATCCTGGTATCCCGTCAGGCTTTTCTCCTTCCCAATTCAGAAGAAGAATGTGACATATAAGAAGTATAGGGGTAGCGCGCTGCTTTCTGTTCTGCGAGAACACTGCTTTACTGGGTGCAAGAATCACAGAAGCGCAGGGCGTTTCAGTTGAAGGAAAACTGAGGGACTGCTGTAACGGCAATTTGTGCATCGCCTTACTCATTCCCATCATTGGTAGCCATTGGAGGGCGTTTGTGTAACGAATACCACTGACGACTCCTAAGGAAAATGTTAAAGGAAGATTGCGTGATATGATCTCTCCCAAGTCCAATCCTCCTTAATGTGGTCTAAGAGACGCAACACGTAAAATATACGATGGCTACTCAGCTTTGATAAGCGTTTTCACCCCCCCTGTCCGCAAATCCAGCCCTGTGCCCGTCATCATCATCAACTGCCACGCGAGTTCGTACAATCCCGCAAGCCAGGACCCGGCAAAGACGCCAAAAGAAATAATGGCGTTCGTGACTGCGTAGATATCGGGAAACTTTGCAGGTGCCGAGAAGCTAGCCTCGAGGATATGATGAAGGAAGATGCAAGTGTATATTACCTGTAAAACAGCTTTCAGTACCGAAGTCAAGCGAAGTAGCTGGTGCAGATGTGACATACGAAGCCAGCATATCTGATGTTTGCGTTGCGAACCCGCAGAGGGTTGTACCCGATAAGATGATTCCACAACAGGGTGAGCACGCAGTATTGCAGCGTTTGCCCATCTTTGATGAGGAGGGGAAACATGCTATAACAAACAGGTTAAATAAGCCAGGGACTAGTTTGACATTTTGTCCAGCTTACCTGAATGTCGCCACATTGAGCAACAGAACACTGGTCTCCCAGACACTATCATCATCACCCATGAGCGATCCACTGCTTATCCGACCGATGCCCTTCAACGGGTCCCGACTTTTACTGCCCTTTCCCGCAAGAGCCAAAAGCGGGCTCAGCATCGGTACCAGAATACTCTTCTCGTGGACTTGGAAAGAGAAGAGGAAGAACGCCATGGACGACGTGTATAGCGCGAGTGGGAGAAGATCGATGGTCGGCGGAAGATGCTTGGATGACGGAAGTTTTGTATGCGTCGAGCGGTGGTGCAGTCGGAAGCTCATATAGAGGATGATGGCCAGCGTAGGAGCGATCCCAGCGAGTGTGGCAAGTGTAGCGAGCTGTAGTCTGTGTCAGCGGCATGTTTGCATAGTCTTCTTTCCCTACATACCTTTGCCATACTCGCATCCGCGAAATACGAACGCCATTTGATCACCACGTTGCTCACACACCAAAAGTTTGCGACCTTGTCCTCGAATATACCTAGCGAACACCAACAGCGTCATCAGTTCCGGTCAGAACGAATAAGTGACAAGCGAAAAAGACGGGACTCACCTCTTGCGAGCGGAAAGATCCGATGGAGGACATACATCGGCAAATCCGGAAACGGCGTGAAAAACGGCACAAACATAACCCCAAACGTGAGCACCGTCGCCACCCCAATCTTCAGCAACAACCAGACCCCCGTCTCCCCACCAAGCCAGATACATTTCCCTAGCAGGTACGCGAATACCGCAGGCGACCAGTACAGGCCCATCTGCTTGAAGAGGATACAGCAGGAAAAGGCGATGGCTCCGAGCGCGTCGTGTGAGTGTTCAAAGCATGTGAGAGCGGCGAGACAGAGACCGAGCATGAAGGAGTTGTATCTGCGATGCGGCGCCATGTCAGCAATGAACGGGGGTGTTTTGAAGCGTGTGACGTACTGGAAGTGGCCATTGTCTATCAGAATCAACCCTGGCCAGCACAAGATCGAGGCAATTGCTACGACCTGGAAAGGAATCAGAGTCAGCACAGCAGACGGGGCGTTATACCGTGTTCTTTCACCCGCGCTCGTCCAGCTTCACTCACGCACCTTGGTCTTCCTCGTCCGACCCCTCATTTTCCTGCCACTCCAGCACCACCAAGCGACCGGTATCCACCAGCCAACGCTTTCCAGCACCAACACCGTTGCACGCATGTACGTGATCAGAGCGGGAGGTGACGCGCCGCGGGTTGATATTGTCGTTATTGTCGACGGAGATGTTGTGGCTGAGAGGGTGCCCTTCGGCATGGTGTTTGTTGTTATTGCGGAGATGGTGGGTATGAATGATGAGGGGAGGAAGAAGGCGCCGCTGTAATTGGATGATATGTCAGCAGATAGCAGTGTGTAAGAAAAGCAGCAGTCTTACATCTTCCCACATAACCAGCTGACATAAGCGGTCAGTGGTGGATCTGCCATCCATCTCATCAGCAAATCCTCCCGACAGTTCATTGACATCAACAACGATACTCACAATCGAGCTGCCACCAATCCTCTCCGATGTAATACCACTTCTTGATGCCCTCATTCAGCGTCAACTCCATCCAAAACCGCTGAGCCTCGAAATCTCCGTACCGGGGTGGCGCGTCTTTCCCGCTGAATGATCCGAGCGATACGAGGCTCTTTAGCGTGAATGGCAAGAGGAAGGCGAGTCCGAGGAGGAGTGGTGTGCTTGTTGGTTGTGGCAGGGAGAGGAGGAGGGTGAGGAGTGGAGATGTTGATGATGTTTGATCGGGTGTTGAGGGTGGTTTTGTTTTTGTTCTGGATGATACGGTCGGAGTTGTGGGTGCACTCGTTTCGGATATTGATGCCATTCTTCCATTATTGTATAACGGACGAGGCGACGACCTGTTTTCCACACCTCTCTCTGACCCTCCGAAATCGGTCTCGCTCCTGTCATGCCATCGCAGTGTGATCAGCCTTCCTCTTACATGGCCAAGCATCGAACCACCACACGGAGCGCGACTCACTCCATCCAACTAGCTACACTCTGACTACTCGTTCCTCCACTACTCGATATCAAATACGTCCCTGGTCGGGAATACGACGAACTGAGATATTGCTGCGGTGGTGGACTTGCGAGTTTCCTCGCGCGAAACTCGGCGTACGGGTCCATCTTTGGCGTGAGCACTGGGTGTTTCGTTTTTGCCGCGGCAATTCTCTCTAGCCCCGTTTGGAACGATCTACAGGGCCTGGTGTTTGTGTCCTCAAGGCGTTGATAGGATATATTGGAAGAAGAAGACTGCAATCAATTACTGAACACTACGCTCCCTGTAAGCTGTGGATGTCCCGGTCCGCTTCCGGGCAGCGAGGGTGCCTCCGCGTCAAACCTTCATGACGAATCAGGCCCGCTCGTCTTCTGCTTCACTCCTCATCATGATGTACTTTCCTCTTTGGCCTTAAACAGAGACCGGAATGGAGTTCATGTCCTTTGACTTGTCAAGCAGGTCGTTTGGCACTCCCAAACCAAAGAGCCTCACGTCATGCTGCAGGCCGGCAGTGTAAAGCCAGGACGTAACAAAGTGTGTGAACTGTTTGAATGAGGACGA
This sequence comes from Naganishia vaughanmartiniae, assembly GCA_030039245.1. Lineage (NCBI taxonomy): Eukaryota > Fungi > Basidiomycota > Tremellomycetes > Filobasidiales > Filobasidiaceae > Naganishia > Naganishia vaughanmartiniae. Next base: position 15,012 of record JASBWU010000030.1, on the reverse strand, counting down.
GCATCGTGGTATGTCTGTGAAGGATGCCGAATGCCAACAAGGAAACATCATGGAAATATAGCTGCTCTGTCTTGCTCTATAAGGGGGTGATTTGATGCCCATACATTCAGCTACATCACAGACAAAGGAAACCCTTGCAACTGAGATGGAACTGAGTCTATATCATGCGTACAGTTCTTAGCTTCCTAAATATACAAAACGTATGCTGAAGGATAGGGCAGTAGTATTGTCCAGAAGGAAAAATGACCCATAGAAGCAACACAGTACCCCAAGCACTCAAAAAAATAAAAATGCCATTGGACCAACGCCAGTCCGGAGTCCAGTTCATTTTGGAATCTCATGGCGGTTCAGATCGCAGGATCTTGATTCACATCGTAACCTCCGTCTTTATCGAGTTCGAGCTGCTGGAAGGACCTTCCCCAAGGTCATCATTCCCACCGACCAAGCTCTCGTCAACAACGAGGTAGGTCCCGATGCCATTCCGCTGAACGACAACGCAGATACCGGTAGCGACGGAGAGTAGACAGGCATCCATGGCTCCAGGAGCCCCTCGAAGATTCTCTCGCATCCAGCGTTTGAAATCCGCCCAAGGTTCGATATCGGGGACTTCTGCTGCTGCTGACCTCATGCTGAGGAATGAACAGCCCCTGTTTCTCCTTGAGAAAGGCCCATATGCTGGTGGCTCCATGATCGACGCAAATTGCCAATTCGACAAGGCGGAGAACAGTCTTGGGGTCGTCGACTCCCACTATGATGCTAAGCGTACATCTTTTGGCAATGTCTTTCTCCCAGACTTCGACTACAAAGCTTAGACCACCACCTGGAGCGTAAGCGGAGACATGGATCATGTACTTTTTCTTCGTGTTTACCCCGTTGCGCGCGGTGTAGGGGGTTGCCGGCGAGGTGTAGGTGTACAGGTTGACACGCTCCTTTCGCTCCATGCCCGCGAATGGATTTATAGGAGCAGGAGTCCGAGGACTCTTTCTTTCTCGTTTCACATTCGTGCGCTGCTCATTATCAAAATCCGCCTCGCGCTTCATTGAATGGTTGGTGTCTTCTTGCCTGTCCTCAATCAGGGTCACGCCGTCACAATTCTCTAAGACTCGCAGAAGGTCGCTTGGCTGCTCCGGATCCCGATGCTCCGGATCCCGAGTACTGATGGAAAAAGTTCTGCCACTAGCGAGCGTTAACAAAGCGGTACTGACATAGCTAATTGCATCAGCCTTTTCATCTCGTCTAGCCCCGCGTTACCTCAGAGGTAAGATGGTTCGTTGATGGGTAGGAGTAGCTGTAGGAGTTGAAGTTGCAGAAGAAGATGAAGAAGGTGTGACCGACACTGAGTGAGCCATCTCGCGTCGAATGATTTGCTTTTGGGTAGGAGAGGAAGCGCAGTAGAGAATAGGATCGCGGAAATGGACTACAGCAAGTAGCAGAGGGGAGGCGTCTCAAGATGAGGAGCAGGATATATGTATTCTTATGAAGAAGCAGCACAGCCACTCAGAGGCAAAAAGAAGCCCGACTATCTGCAGCCAAATAAGTGGAGCATCGAGTTTCAGCTAAGTTTCCCACTCTACGCTTACCTTGCTTTGTCCGGCGCTCCCTCGAAAGAACGGCGGCATGGCAATTTCTTCGTTCTGGAGAAGCCGTCTGTCAGTCAAAGTTCCCTCAGTGGAGTTTTAGCCCCTTTGGCCTTGTCGACCGAGACGGCTGCCTACCATTGGGGCGGGGCTATGCAGATTGCAGATGGTAATCGATCGTCCTTTAAAGCTATCCGCAGTCTCCTTACAGCTTTGCTTGCAGCTGTCTTTACTCATTCTCCGAGCCCACCTACCACCGCCTTCAAACATGTACAACCGGCGAATCCTAATTCCCATCGTCGTATAGCTTCAGCAGTTCCCAATGTCCATGGCCAGCCTGCAGCAGCACTTAGTCGCATAATTCTTACGTAATCCACTTAATTTCTAAACTAGCATCCGCAGTCCTATTCCTCCTCCTCTTCCCCTCCTCGTTGATCCATCTTCTCTCGAGAATCCATTGGGAAAGCAGCATAAGAGCCAGGCAGATATATTCCAAACCACCACAGCGGAAAGCGGAAAACAAGTCGAAAAGCCCGGAGATTGCGCATACTACCGCGATTATCATGGCCGCTAACGCCAAACCGACAACTCTAGGTGCTCCTGCCACTACATCTGCACCTGCGGATGCCAACGTTACCGATGGCGCACCACCTCCTACCACCAGTACTTCCCTTTCCACACCAGATGCAACGGTATCCATCCGTATCACGCCTTCGGGGAAGCTATACACTTATGTGCGGCATGCATTGGATACTTTGAATGTTCGTACCATTTCATGTGTACTCGCTCCCCCTCCCCCCTACGTGTCAAATGATGCGTCTTGGATACGTCTGCCCAACACCTATGACCGCGATAGGGTGGCTAATACCCTGTTTGTCTTTCGCGTGGCTACGATACAGGAGCGACCCGATCAGCCCGTGGAGATACACACACGTCTATCGCTCAACAGCTCCCTCCCGCCCATCAAAGTCCTAAATACTAGCACCACCTCTGAACCAACAACTAGCCACTCCGGTGGTCTTCTTCCGTGCACTACTACCATCCCTCGCCTCATCACCGTCCTGGAAATCATCAAACGCGAGTACCTCCGCTTACATGCTGGAAAGGGGAAAGGGTTGTGGCAGTACAACAAGGTCGGCAGTTATTCGGGAAAGGAGGTCGAGGAGTGGGAGGAACAACAGAGGGGACGGAGGGTTGTTGGATTGCCTCAGCGGGTGAAGGGGAAGGGGAAGGCAAAGGCAAGGGAAGAGCAGGGGGAAGGAGGCGGTCGGGAGGAAGCTGTGGGTATCCAGACGGGCAACGTCGACGCTGTGCAGCAGATGGACGTGGATACGGCGGCTGGTGCAAATGGCGCTGATGCGGGGGAAGACCAAGGTGCTGGCGCGACAACGACGAAGACTACAACCCACGCCGACAAGGTTTTAACGGATATCTTGAATGGCGGACCGAATCAGTAGGTTTTTACGGCATCCTCAACAACCGTGGTTACAGCGCTGATGTTCCTTGCACCTCTCTTGACGATTGTTGTTTCCCTGCTTAGCATTAAAATGCGCCATACGCCGTATATGAGCGTGATGATATCGACCCGGCCTTTACCGCACCTGTTGAACGATCCTGAAATTTCGTACGTCCGCCTAATACATCTACTCCCCGTTCCTGTACAACGACTGATCTGATATTTGTCGCTCTCCGTCGTTGCTGTGGTAGGTATCAGCCCGTTAAACCGCTTGGACGGCGGAAAGCCCGTCGAGCACGGCGCAAGACTCAATCAACCTTACCGACGGATGAAGCAGATACAGCTGCGGATGAAGAAGAAGGACCGGCGAAGAAAAAGGCACGCGTTGCCGGGTCTGGCGATCCTGCTACTGCCGATGAAGTGGATGTGTCATTGGACCATGGGGAAGAGGTGGAAGAAGTTGAAGTTGTTGAAGGGTCATCTGATGAATATGAAGAAGACGAGGAGGGGGAGACGATGGAGGTCGAGGAGTGATGCGTGTGTTGTATAATTCAACTAGATACGCCATCCGTACACGCCATACATACATACGCCATACTGTAGATTGTCTATATACGGCATTGTCATGGTGCGCCCCGGTGAATTACCGCGATACCCGGCTTGGGCGAGACTTGAGCTTTCAGCTGACAGGGCGGGCTTGGCAACAAAGGGAATTTTTACAAGGCGTGGTATATAATCAGTCAACAAGTTGATAGCTGGGTTGATCAAGTAGAGTATCGCATACCAACAAGCAACCACAACAACACAATGTCAACACATCACTGGAACGGTATCCTCCCTTCTGCGTTGGAAGCAGTAGGAAATACACCGTTGATCGCTTTGGACAGACTGGCAGAGAGCGAGGGTATCAAATGTCGAGTATTGGCCAAAGTAGAGTTTTTATCCGTCGGCGGGAGTGTCAAGGATAGGATCGCAAAGGTACGTTCACCTCCGCTCGTAACGTATACCTAGACGGCAGCTAATTGGATCGAGGACTGGCTGACTGACTGTGGTGGTGGCGATCACAGCGCATGGTCGAACAAGCAGAAACGGACGGCCGCCTGACACCAGGACACAGCGTAATCATCGAACCAACGTCCGGAAACACAGGGATCGGTCTCGCCCTCGTATCCGCTCTGAAAGGGTACCGATGTATCATTGTCATGCCGGAAAAGATGAGTAGGGAGAAGGAAGCGACGATTAGGGCGTTGGGTGCCGAGGTTGTCAGGACGCCGACGGAGGCTGCGTGGGATAGCGAGGAGAGTCATATTGGTGAGTCAGGAAAGCAAAGCGAGCGCAGCGAGCTGGGCGGCGAGAGAGGCGTGGCGAGTATGAGGCGGGAAAGGAGGGAAGCGAGGAGAGCCACAGCGAGCGAGCGAGCGGGCGAGCCAGCGAGCTCGAGGAAGAGACTGGACCTGCAGAGAAATGAATAACCGGGAGACAGCGACTGGCGAGCAGATCAAGCGCGCGTTTCGAGTGCGGAGGAAGACCAGGGAGCCGTCGAAGGACGACAGAACGGTAGTCGTCTCTCCCAGAACCACGTTGCAGGATTTAGGGTGCTGTTGTCTTCTGAGCTTGTCGTAGGAGTTACGCATGGGGATGCGAATGACTCCGGCGCTCGTCAAAGGTCATCGTTGGATGATCCGCACGTGGTTGGCCTGGCAAGAGCAGACTCCGGACGAGCAGACGAGAATTCAGTTTGATTTTTTCACGAGGGCTCAACGGGATGGCGGGAGTGTCATTTCCCTCTCCGAGCGAAAGATCGGCCAGGAGATTGACACATCAGTCATGCTGAAGCCACCGTAGGAGGGCGGAAAGTCGTTGACTTTTCCGAGAGCGTCGCACGAGACTCTGTCGCTCTCGGCGAAAAGCAGGGAGGATACATCGAAAAACGAAAACAGACTCGCGCAATAGGCCGTCTGACCGCATTGACCGTTGCCAAGCGTGTCTGTGCATACGCTATGATCTCCGTATCGAAGTGATCTTTGTACGAGTGGGTAGGATGGTCGCTGCGCCCGGATCGCTTTTCGCGTGGAACGCAGTGTCTTTGGCTCTTCGAAACCGCCGGAGGGTGGTAACAGCGACCATGCTCCAAGCGGAGATTGGGTGCCCGCGTTCACTTGTCACGAGCTTGAAGGAGCTTTCCCTCTGAGTGGCGGTCGGTCAGCTGAACGTAATCGCAGGATTACAAGCTAGGAAGGATTCGCAGCCGACAATGCTGGACTGCTATAAAGTCCGGCCTTCATCTGCGGGATTGTGCCATATGTCGCCATGTACCCTGTCTTCCGACGGCGGCGCAGGCAGCCAGGATCCAAATTGGCTAGGTCTTCACCACCTCCTTCGTGAACGCCTGCACGATCGATTTCCGGGTCAATTCTTCTCGCTCGTGTCACCCTCATTCTTCGACTCGATCCTGCTTGCACATCGTTCTTGCACATGTCCTAATTCATCTTTGTTCGTGGCTCATCTAGGCGTTGCCAAGAAACTGCGCGATTCGATTCCCGGTGGAATTATCCTCGACCAATACGTAAACGAGAACAACCCATTGGCGCATTACCACGGGACATATCAGGAGATCAAGGTTCGTTTCTTCTTTCACCCTGCTGATCACTTCTTACTGATTTTCTTTGTCATGCAGCACTCGATTGAAACCTCTGACTTGAAGCGTAAACGCATTTCTGCGCTCGTTGCCGGTGCTGGAACAGGCGGAACGATCACAGGTCTGAGTAAAGCATTGCGGGCCGACCAGGCGGAGCAAGCTTCGTCCAAGAGTGACGCGAACGGGGAACAGAAAGACGATGCGCGAGCCGTGGTCGTCGCTGTGGATCCCGTGGGAAGTCTTCTTGGTGGAGGGTCCGTAGGGCCCTACCAAGTCGAGGGCATTGGGTGCGTTCCTTCCCGTTTTGTTTTGCTGTCGCGCAATCATACTCACCTTTCGTGACGTCTCGTCAATGATGACTATAGATACGACTTTGTCCCGGAAGTTTTGGACCCGAATAAGCCAAACATTGACTGCTGGATCAAGACCAACGATGACGAGGCATTCGCGATGACACATAGAGTCATGTACGTCCCTCCTTCCTTTCACACTGTGGTGAACCGGTACTAACCGCAACGCACGGATAGTCGTACGGAAGGTCTCCTCATCGGCGGATCGTCCGGCGCAGCACTCGCCGGCGCGTTCAAGTTCCTCCGTGATACACCCGCCGGTCGGGACATTGCGATGAACGAGGATGCGAACGTCGTTGTGGTCTTGCCCGATGGAATCCGAAACTATATCAGCAAGGTACGCCCCGATCTTTTTCGTGCTCGAGGCCGTGCAAGAAGCTAATGTCTTTGGTGAAACAGGACTGGTTCCTCGAAGGCGCACTGCGGGCTCCGACTTCCAACTTGGCACACGAGATCGCTCACGTTCTCAACCGAGACATTACACCTATTTCTGCCGTCAAGCAGAACGGCTCGCATCATGCCAATGGCAATGGCAACCCTGTGGCGCACGAGCACGAGGGTATTGTTTACGTCGACCAGATCAAGACCTGCGAAGGGGAGCCAAGCGGTGAGACTCAGAAGGGGGCTAAAGTGACCACCTCCTAAAGGCGCGTCTACCTCTTCGAGTGAGAAGCTTTGATAGACGAGTAACATCACATAATTGCATAGGCGTTGACATACTTCGCACATTGTTGTATCACCACACGCTATCACTACACGCTATTAGAGTATGTGTATTTGCATGATTAGATTTCCGAACGGTGGCACGACGTTCACTGCCTGCGAGGTGGCTTGGTGTTACGCCCCACATTCGGTCCATCGGTAAAGGGAAGTAACGGAAGAAGGGGTTCGGGGGAAAGCGCTAGTACATGCGCTCAATCTCAGACGGTACTAGTCGTTCGAAAGGCAGGTGAACCACCGGCTTTGACATCTCGCTAGCTGATCAAGGTATGACGATGTACAACATCGGCCGCAGGAGCCAAAGGGCGGCAGCAGTCCAGAGTAGTCAGACAGAGAATTTACTTCACCGCCCGCTCATCGTTTGCTGTGCTAGAACAGTAGCTTCTTCCCACAAAGGATATATGAGATCGTATTTTTTCGGCAGGACTTATGGTTATGTATATTTTGAGAAGCCATTTGAATCGTTCAGCAGCCGTCGTTAAACTGTCTCTCAACAACTGCCCCGGAACAATGAGTGGTCACACCACGTCCACCGCCGCGGTTACGCAAGCATCCCTGGCAGTGAACGCGCTGTTGCAAAAAAACAGAGCAAATTCTGCGTACGTCGAATATTCCACACGTTTCTGGCGCCTGCGACAACCGGAAACGAGCTTCGCGACGTTTCGTCGCCATCTCATCGATAATTCTAAATCGATCTCGGCGACGGTTGTTGCCACCGATGAAGCGAATAGCCAAGAGTCGTCTGCCGTGACCAGCATCATTCGCACGCCTTGCCCCACAAGTCCTAGCTCAGTTGGTGTGCCTTTGGTCTCAACATTCGATGGCGCCTTCTCCTTTGGCATGTTCGAAGAAGAAGAGGGGCGTCCGTTTATCGAGATTACCGGAATAGAGGACATCTTGGACCCACCTTCACGGCTGCGTCCCTCCGCGAAACATATCACGTACTTCGACGAGACACTGGAAGTAGAGAGTGCGGATAGCTTCAATTTTAGGGGTTAGGGGTTAGGGGTAGGGGATGCCATAGGTCTCAACACTAAGTATACAACAGGGTAAAAGCACTGATATTCGGAAAACTATAATCTAACGGATAGTGGAAAAACTAGGAAACTCTATAGGAAGGATGGTGTTGCTGACGACTATTGCTAGGGCGGTGATGAAGTGGTGTTTGTAGGCGAGAAGGCGTCGGTACTTAGAGTACGAAGCTCTTGGCCCTGGCTCTTAACAGTATAAGAGACATTTGCTGGCAGAGGGTGGAGAAGGCTGAAGGCGTAACTGATTGTTGCCATGCCTTGAGACACCTCGCCGTGTCGTCATCCATCATCCCGCCCACGGTAAAAACCAAGGGAGTGAATGGGATGTTGTTGTCCGGAAGCCGGCGTCGTTTCTCGTTTGCCTTGGTTGATAAAAACCTCTTGATGAAGGCGTGACCACGTTCCGCAGATTTGATGGGTTGGATTTGGGGCGGAATGTGGGTCTCGACTGCTTCTTTGCAAGCGAGTGAGACGACAGTGATGTCGTACTCGTGGTTGGACAGACCCGAAGCTTCAGAGCCTGTGACTCGGAGGTCGTTTCGCCGGTTGGTGTTCGCGATGTACGGTTCGACCGCTACTCGAACGCCCTCGGCGCTTTCTAGTGCACGCTTAATTGCGTACTTGACCTGTTCGTGTCGAGCGACGAACCAAGGTGTACCTTTCTTGCACACTTCGGCATGTCCTGCGCTATTCACAACTCCGCAAAGAGAGCAGACAGCCGAACCGGGATTCAAAGTCCGGTGGTGGAGAGCGGCGGAGACCTCGAAGTCCGTGAGGCGTAAAGCTTGGTGAAACGGAATCACCGAAAGCCACTTCCTTCCCAGCCCCGACGCCGATTCTAGAATGGTTTTGACTTGGTGGTCGTCGAGGGTGTGGAAGAGCGCGTCTTGTTGAGCTTCAAAAGCTTTGCCGCACCGAATTCGCTGAGGTGCAATTGATTCGGGGTCTTCAGGGTCGGTGAGCGTCGGTGGTAGAGGAGCTGGTCCAAGAAGGGTTTCCAGCAGCTTGTCGGACGTTTCCGAAGCTGCGGCATACGCTAAGGGAGCACATGTCTTGTAAGACAGTAGTCCCAAACCTCCCATCTTTACCGGAAGAGACATGATGTTCTCGTCTCGCAACAAAGGATCGGGAGGGTCCGCCGAGCCTCGGAGTCGGAGAGCAGCTTTCCATATAATGGAGTCCAGCTTGTCCCATTCTGGCTCGAGATCATCCGATTGGAGGCAGCGCTGAAGGTGTCGAAGATCCTGCTGCATGCACTGTCGCAACAGCAATAGCGCATGCTGATGGGGGACGTCGACCAGCTTGTTGATTTTCGTCTCCAGCTCGATGATCTTTGACTTGAGGAAGGTTCTTCTTGCCCAAGAGGGTCCGACGCATGAGCCCAGCATTTTGAGACCCCGGCCGTTGATTTCGGTAACAGAGGTCATGAAGGACTTCTCCACGTTAAGCTTGAGAGACGAACCCATAATCTCGAAGAAGTCCGATACCTCGTCAAGTGTCTCGTCCGATTTGCTAAGAATGTATACATCGTCTAGGTAGGCTAGAACGATGCACTCCGGACCGAGTTGTCTTGACAGCCTTTCGAGGATGGGTCGAATGCCGATAGAGAAGAGCAAAGGCCCAAGTGGGTCGCCTTGACGAACGCCTTGAGCCGACGGGATCTGCGTGATAGTCGTCCCCGCCACCGCCGATTATCAAACTGGGAGGGTTTATCGTAGGCCCACTTGGCGAATCGATACAGACCTGGTGCATGCTGCTTCACGGCTTTCGCCATGTCGGACCGGTCGAGGGTATTGAAGGCGTTCGAGAAGTCGAGCGAGGTGACATGGGTGTATTCGACCCCCTCAATCGACTCGTCGAGAACGCGCTGAACAGCTCGGATCAAGAGGTTCGACTCCGCCTTTCGTGCCGACTCCGAACTGACCGGAAGACAGGAAGTCCGGCTTGAACGTATGTCGTAATACAGCCTTGGTACAGAGTCGGTAAATGAGTTCACCGACTGCGATAGGTCGAACTCCGCCATCTGGTTTCTCGAGGGCGACGAGTCGGGAGGAGCATAAGAAGCCCTTGTCCAGGAGCGGAACCCGCCAAGACCATGCTGACCAGAGTAGTGAGCATCTTCTTGAACGAGTCCGAACGCATTGCCAACTTCAACAAGCGGCACCGTCCAACCCGAAACACCAGGGGCGGTGTCGGGTTTGAAGGAGTAGAGTGCCTCGATGATGGCTTCGGTTGGAGGGCGGGGAGTGCTGAGCCGGACCGGGAAGTGAACCAAACGGGTTTCGAGGTCCCACCGGATGTTTGGCCTTGAGGGTCTCGATAGTTTCCGCAGTCCGGCTTGGAGCTGAACTGAAACCACCGAGGATTCTCGCGGCATGTCCCAGCCGACCGACTTCCACTTGCTTGACTGCTGAAGGCGAAGATCGTTCGACTTGAGTGTTGTCGGATCGAATCCGAGGCAAAGGTACCTCGGGATACAAGACTAGGCGATCCCTGGTAGTAGATGCCTGACCAGGGGCTAGTCCAATTTTCGGAAGGCACAACAAGTCCAGAATGTCCTTGTCAGTCGGCGCCCCAGCCAGAAAGGTATTGGCGACCCTTTCAGCCGCGTCCGAGAATGCTTTGGCAACCGAAGGAGGTAGTTGTTTGTACGTCGTTGGGAGGGACGCCAAACAGTCCAAGGCTCGCTTCATCGTTCTCAAATCGAAACGAATCAGGGCGAGAAGTTGGAGCACGGGGTTGTACTCTAGCTCGTGCAATCGTGGGTAGTACCGGTGCTCGTGAGACGGAAGGCGCCGCGGCTGGTATTCGCGGTCTATTCGGCTGGATTACTGGAGGTGTCGGCAATCTGTCCCTTCTTCGAGAAGCAGAGACCGGGAATTCGAGACCGAGGCAAGATCTCGGAGTTTTCGATAAGTTCGATAGACTCGATGGATTGCACTGAGTCGTGTCGAAGATCTCTCTCGCCAGAGTTCGGGTGTTGTTGTTGTTGTTCGTCCAGGTCGGGATCATCCTCGTCTGAATCAGTCGGATCCCTCGGCTCTCAGACGGATGAGGCTCGTCCACAAAACGGCATGTTTTCGACTTGCCCTTGTGTCGTCGGATGCCTTGGTACCCAATGGCGGGACTTCCACACTTGCAGACTTTGATCTTGGTTCCGACGAAGTCCCGCGAGGTGAGGTGCTCCCCCTTGTGTCGTTGTCGGACGTGCTCCAGGAGATCGGGGCACGACTTTCCACAAGAAGGGCAACTGCCGGGGTCCGACCGTTTGCCACGCGTGTGCGGCGGCATGTTGAAGTTGCAATACGACAAGTTGGCGAAGCCGAACGATTTGAATTTGCCCGAAGTTGAAGTTGACTTTAAAGCTTTAAAGCTGTAGGTAAAGGAACAACACAACACACAACACAAACAACGCCGGCGATGAGAACAAAGCAGAAAGGAGAAAGGAGAATTCCAAGATCAGTTGGGCTGTTCTTTTGTAAAATGCAAAAGAAAACACTTACCCAAATATGAAAAAGAAAAACGCAGTTCACAGTTGCAATACGACAAGTTGGCGAAGCCGAACGATTTGAATTTGCCTATCATTTCGGAAAAGGCCAATGTGAAAGGGGTGAGCGAGGCTTTTCTTTTGTAAAATACAAAAGAATGCTTACCCGAAGTTGAAGTTGACGATTGAGTGTAAAAGGTCAACGACAGCGAGCGATTCCGGATTGACTATCGTATGCCGACAAGACAAAAGTCAAAACGGATGAGCAACGCTTTCTTTTGTAAAATGCAGAAGAAAGCACCTACCAAAGTAAGACGAAAAACAGTCCAAAAGCCAAGTCGATAACGCAGAACGATTTCGGATCGACTATCGTATTCCGACAAGACAAAAGTCAAAACGGATGAGCAACGCTTTCTTTTGTAAAATGCAGAAGAATACACCTACCAAAGTAAGACGAAAAACAGTGCAAAAGCCAAGTCGATAACGCAGAGCGATTTCGGATCGACTATCGTATTCCGACAAGACAAAAGTCAAAACGGATGAGCAACGCTTTCTTTTGTAAAATGCAGAAGAATAGCACCTACCAAAGTAAGACGAAAAACAGTGCAAAAGCCAAGTCGATAACGCAGAGCGATTTCGGATCGACTATCGTATTCCGACAAGACAAAAGTCAAAACGGATGAGCAACGCTTTCTTTTGTAAAATGCAGAAGAAAGCACCTACCAAAGTAAGACGAAAAACAGTCCAAAAGCCAAGTCGATAACGCAGAACGATTTCGGATCGACTATCGTATTCCGACAAGACAAAAGTCAAAACGGATGAGCAATGCTTTCTTTTGTAAAATGCAGAAGAAAGCACTGACCAAAATTCAAAAGTAAAAGAAGTCGACGCCCGATTCGAACAGTCACAAGATGGAAAGTTTCGATTTATCTAGGTGTTGTGACAAATTCAAGTTAGAACAACGAGCAAGACTTTTATTTGTAATATACAAAAGAAGTCACTGACCAAAGTCCAGATGCAAACGGTTTGCGAAGCGATTGCAATTGACAAAGATTTTGTCTATCGGATGGAAAAGGTGCAAGTCAGAGTCTGACTAGAGGAATTATCTTTTGTAAAATGCAAAAGAAAGGACTTACCAAAGTAAGACGAAAAACAGTCCAAAAGCGAACCAGCAAAATGACGAGATCGGAGGGTATCGATTCGGAAAGTCAAATCGAACTATTGAGAAGGAGATGTAAGCAATGTTTCTTTTGTAATGTACAAAAGAAACACACCCCGAGAGTCCGAAGAAGAAGACGAAGTAGCTGAAACGCAACCAGTCAGTTAGACAATTTTCTTTTGTAAATGACAAAAGAAAGTTACTCACAAAACAGAGATAAACCAATGATCAGTTGACGACGGAGACCACCGGATATGTCCAAAATTTACCTTTCTGTTAAAGTGGAAAGATCGGATCAGTCGCAGTCACATGCATATCCGGTCGTGATCGCAAGTACTCACAAAGCTGTAGGTAAAGGAACAACACAACACACAACACAAACAACGCCGGCGATGAGAAACAGGAAGTCGGACGGCTCAAGGGGGATCGTTCGAATGCTCTTGGTTATATAGTTGTCAGGGAAGACGATGAAGAGAGGGCTCGTGCCACCTCTGCAGCGCATCTGCACACGTGATCAGCGCTTTTTCGACCGAGGCGTCGCGCTGCACTCCTTCTCGCTGCGCTCTTTCGAAGTTCACGGATTCCCGCATTGAAGTACACTCAGTCTATCAGTAGACTCAGTCGTTATCAAAAGCAATCCAGAGTCGACCATTCAAACATGCTACTTGCCCGACTTCTTTTGTAAAATCTGCTCGTCCGCTTTGTCTTTTGTAGAATGCAAGTCACATATCACTTTCTTTTGTATAGTTCGATCCTGTAAAGTTATGACGAGGCCGGCTGTGACCGATGTTCTCGTTATCTTTTGTAAAATACAAATTAAACATGATCTTTGATTTCATTACCGCTCGGGCTCTGTTGCTGCCCACGATTTTTTTTTGTAAAATACAAATTAAACATGATCTTTGACTAGTATGTGCGGAATGAATGCCACGTGCTAAGCATCTTCAGGGTTCGACGAGAGTGGCTTTGTGATCCTCTCGGAGACTCGTTGTTCGCCGCTTACCTTGCATAAGTCAATCACATCGCACGTATTAGTATCTAGCTGCGGTACGTAGTATATCGTGTATAGAAAACAAATGAGCGGTGGTTTGGTAAAGTACATAATTACACAAGTTCTCAATCAGATATATCTGCAGCAGTCACCGCGTCCATAGTGAATTGGAGCATCTCCGCGAGATCGCTTTCTCTAACATCCTCCCCTTGCGGTTGATCATTGTCTACCTCGGAAACTTCATGAGTGGCCGCTAGTTCCTTCCCTCCTGGCATGTTCGTTTCCGGCTGTTCAATCGTCGCGGCGACCTCCTCATCCTTATCGGCGGGAAGTTCTCTTTCAACGCCATCTTCCTCTGACACATTCGCTTCCATATCGGCAAGATCTACCACTGCTTCCACCGCTGCGTCATTCCGTGCTTCTTGGCTACCGCACGAGGCAACGGGGATATATGTGTTGGAGACGTGAGTAGGGACCATTGCTGAGCTCGTTTGTCCGTCATCAGCTTCAGACTCGACGTCAGTCACAATTGCGTCTTCCGCCTCTTCATCAGCTTCAGACTCGACGTCAGTCACGATCGCGTCTTCCGCCTCTTCATCAGCTTCAGACTCGACGTCAGTCACGATCGCGTCTTCCGCCTCCTTCAGGGTCACAGAATCTTCCCATGGTTCCTGCAAAACAGAGTGTCCCGCGGCAGACTGAATGCATCGGTTCAGAACCACTGCAGCGAATGGACCCGTCCAAGCTAACACCTTTACACAATGTTCAAGGTCGTCACGCGAGACTTCTGTGTCTTCCCGTGGCAAATACGTGAAGACCGGCAAGCTCAGAAGCCTGACGATATGACGGGCAATGATACTCCAAAACTCCCCATCTGCGTAAATTTTAAGAAGTTCACAAATCAGTTCAACGCCTCACGCTCAAAACTTGGGAAATCTCACACACCATAAGCTAAGGTCCAGTCAGTGAACATGTTTACCAAAACAAAGTAAACAATGATATGGCTCGATCTTGTGGTGGGGGTAATTGTCCCGAGAGGCCACTTTGTTAATGCGTCAAACGTTCCGGGAATATAATGATCGCCGCGCGTCCGGCCCACAAACAAGTGCAAGTTATAGCCATAGCCTTCGTCGCTAATGCACGATCGGATATTGTACCATGCGTATTCGTGACCGGGGGGAATTATGCTAAAATGGAGATGCGTCAATGTGTAGTCTTTACCAGGTACACAATGTACTTACATCAGGTCGCCAGGGTTTTGTATGACCGCAATTGCGCTCTTGTACGATCCATTCGGTCCATAGAGTAGAATGAGTCTTTCGCCTGCATCAGAATACAGTATTAACATGTTGCAGCTGAGATGGGGCGCTAATCCTGCTTACTCACCTCGGTACAGAAGGGACCATAACAATGAACCCGCCATTGGGGTGCTTCTAGCTCGTAACGATCCACACACACCCATCCAACGCTTAGTTCCCAGATACTCCCGAGCCTCATTTTGCAACCATTTAACTTGTGCAGGTTGTCGCTTCTCGTAAATGCCGCCCTTCGTCAATGACGAGGGGTCATCTCCTTTCCATCTTAGCCGCTGCGTCCAAAGACC